>JAECUM010021220.1:0-35126 GCA_016617855.1 Megalonaias nervosa
GGGGGGGGGGGGGGGGGGGGGGCGAAGGTTGTTGAGTTTTTATCTCGGTACAAACAATTATGACTCGGGTGGATGGATACAAAGCTCTGAAACTTTCTGGCATTAATATTTGAACAATCTCTCTTGGTAACCAAATAGGAATGGAACCAAGAACAAAATATAGAAAGTTAGCCCAAGTGACAATTTTACGGCTTAAGGTTGCCAAAGAACAATTGAATCTAACACTGAGATTCAGCTCAAGAAGACCAGCTTTTAAACGACAATGGAACATGAAAAATTCATCTATAAGGAGCATACTACGTTTTCTTCAGGCCAGACTAACAATTTCACTACTTTTGTAGTAGACACTCTGCATGGTTTGAGCTGATGGCTGAATACAAGTAAAGAAAACAGTAAAGGTGTCATAGAAGGAAAAACCTGTATAGAATAATACATGAGAGTTGTCACTTGAAAACCTATTAAGCCAAAAGGTTCCATTTGCAACTGGTTTTTCAGTCTTTCGCATTCTTCCGATTTATGCCGAAGTTTCTCTTCCAACTTTTCTATCCTTCACTGATATAAGGATTGTCCTTGATCGTCATTACCGGATTTGGCTTTTGTGTCAGCAAACAGATCTGTCACAGTTACATCATTATCCATTCTGTTAAATGAAAAAGTATCCTTGTACAATCCAAAAATTTTATATATATTTTATATCATTGTAATGCTAGCCAAACAATAACGTATTTCACCCGTTTTTCGGGAATCTGCTGTATCTACAATTACTTATGATGTAATTATGCCTCTTTTAAATTACCTGGCTACAATGTGCTTTTAAAAGAACTATTTCATTACAATGTTGCAATCAAAATTTGTGTATTATTGTATCAATGACTGTTGTTGTAATAAATTCATGGTTTAACAGCATCTGAAAAAATATTTTCTTGTTGATATTTCCCTCTCATTTTACAAATCATAATCTTAATCACCTTTTAAAAATTGTAAGTGGTTATTCAGAAGGAACTATTTTTCTTTATAAGGGTCTCCTGGGTGTTTTTTCACTGTTCCAATCAAAGATTGATGGCACTGCTTCAGGGCATTGTCTTTTTCGTACTGGGGTCCATGACTTGTAATCATCCTTTGTAAAATGTTTTGAACGCACGACTGTTGACTTTGTACTTAGTCAATGCAAATAAACAAATTGTGTTGCGTAAAAGGACTAATACACAATACTAAGAAGAACTATTTCAGGCTTTTAATAAAATATTACTACTGAGTAGTAACTGAATTTTTTAAAAAATGTATACGGTAAAAGAGAGCAAGTTTTTGGAATGAAGAATTTTTATATACTGAAAAATAATAAAAGACACCTGGAAATTTTAAATTAAAATGAAATATAAAACATTACTTCATATTTCTAAAACAAATATTAAAGTGCAAACCTTCGTTTAAACTTGAGTAAAATATGGATATAATTTAGAATATTCACTTGAAAGAGTGGGCCTTCATCTCTTCTTATCTTAGTTATCCATTGCTTTTTCAATTTAGGATTCTTCGGAATTGAAGTGTTGGATCATATCGTGAATCTGACGTACAATGGGGCACACAACAATGCTGTGCTGATTTTCTGCTAGTATTACTAGTGGCATCCATAACTTCAGCAGCTTCTGCTACAGCTTGCTCAGTTAGCCTCGTTCTAGCAATGGAATCTCAGGCATGCATATAATTTGAAAGAGGTCTATACCCTCAGAAAATATTAGTTCGTATATTGTACAATTGGAAGGTATTTCTAGTTTACGATTGTCGTGATGTACGAATGAGTAATGGTGTTTATATTGATGCTGCAGAGAATACAGATGTTTACGCAAAATCTCTGTATACGTACATACACAATACATTTGTAGAATGAATGTTACTGTTGACATTTGTTATTTCTTTTATTTGCAAAGAAATGAGATTATTACAGATAGTTTGTTTATGGATGAAGATCGCCTGACCAAGCTTTAACTTGTTTAAGCTTATGCTGATTGTTTGGCTAGCACGAAGCACATTTACAAAATAATGAACATACAAATTTAACATCTCTCAAAAATCTTATAAAAATACTTATGTCAAACTTGTATGTTCGTGAAATTGTTTTCAGTTTTGTGTGTTCTGATTTTGTTTGAGACAAAAAGCAAACATAATGGGCATCCATAACGATGCATATAAATGAATGCATTACAATTTCTGGGGTCAAAACGTATTCATTAAACATCCTACCTTCTCAAGAACGACCTCCCGTATATAAAGTCAAACTTGTATTTATAAAGTCTCTGTTAAATCTGCACCAGTTTACTTGGATATAATTTTAAAAGTCGAGAAAACAGCAGCAACCCAAACCTTAGATCAACGACAATCCAAAACTTACTCATTCAAAAACCAAAGAAAGAATTATTTTAAAAGAGTTTGCAATACATGGGATCATTATATGGAATACTATCCCAAACGAAATCAAAGAATCTTCTAGAATGTCAGCTTTTCACCATGGATATATTAAATGGATGAAATCTAAATGTTAATAACACATGGTCAAAGGTGTGTAATGTGCAAATGATGCCATTTGGAAAGCAAGATGCCTGTGTAGGCGAGGTGCTTTTCTCTTCATAAGTGGAAAAAAACCAGAGCGTGTTTTGAATTTTGCATGAAAGCAGCGAACGTGTTCGTATTGAAAAAAAAATGACTAACGTAGGCTGGAGATGCGATTGCTTGGTGGTTAACGTGGTTAACTCGCAACCAAAAGAGTGCTAGTTCGAATTCTAGCAGGAAATGTGCCCAGGTGTGCTATCGTTGTGTGTCCGTTGGCAAAGCATTTTACTGTAATGGTCTTGGCACTAAATAACTAACTTGATGTGTCGTAAAACACCAACCCAATCATGTAAGGAGTACACCTTTCTCCGTTTTGTTGGACCGTGGGTTCGAGTCTCATGCTTGGCCAGGGTGGTTATGTAAGAAAGCTTTCCAGTAACTTCCCGTGTTTTTGAGTCTAATGCTGGGGCCTCGGGTGGCCGAGTAATCTTCTAAAGCGTTAAAACGTCAGCCTAATGCTAAAGTTTCACTATAATAGAACAATGGTGTACGCGACATGATACAGACAGTACAGTGTACCCAAATGATATTATATCCCCTTTAAGCGTTATGTACATTGTAGATAATCTGAAGTGGGCGCGAGATTGGGGGTGGATGATATAGACCAAATATTTTCAAAACTAGATTAGGAACAAAGTCCTTAATTAAAATAAACATTAATTTGCTTTAAATAATTGATTATTCTTGGACGTCTTTCTCAGACGTTGAATTTATTGTGCGTGTGTAGGTGGAGTGGATACTTGTATAGATTTGATTGGACAGGGAGTCGACACAAAAGTTGGTTTGTGTAAAGTTTTGTTTTGAACAATAGCAGATGAATGTATGGGCGAAGCATGAGCAAATGGTGCACAGATCGGTCCGATTGCATTGTATAATACTTCAGTATGCTTGGTAATTGCTGTGGGTATAAACTATATTCAGTTCAATCCATCACTCTAAAATCAAACATCACTTCCTTGGGTTATAACTTGGAGGCAAACACCAGATTTACCATGACATGTACCATTTGTAAGTAAGATAGTAAATATCTATTTGAGAGACCGCTATGTCCACGAAAGATATTTATTTACAATAAACAACTAGATAAGGGTATTGAGTTAAAAAAAAACTTTAAGTTATTTGGCTTACATTTTCCATTTTGCTCTTCATGTTTGCACAGTGTCATATTTCATGTATGTTTTGCATACTCGTACCTAAAGAATTCTAATTCTATTCGCTGAATAAATCACACTTGATTGAAAAATGCGACCACATCTCTGAAAACGAAAAAAAGTTGAATTTCATTTCAATTAAATAGTCCAGCATATGCAATGTTAAAAATTGTTCAACGAATCGTCGAGGAAGTCGTTATCGTGGTCCATGAATAAGTATAGGCTAAATTATCCAGATTATGTTTCGGCGCTCCCGTTAAGTAAATGATAATTTCCAAACCCGATTACAACCATTTTCACTGATAAGACGAACACTTTTCAAAATTATATTAATGCCAAAAGAACGTAATTAGGCCTTATTAAATTTATCTGTAAGACATGGCTTAATTACGAAAATGGTCTAATTAGATCACACAGCCCCGTGGGCACATAATCCTTGCAAGTATGAGGTTTAAAAGTAGTTGATAAGCAGATTTACCAGAGTTCTTCCTGTATATGACTTGCAAATCTTTAAGCACATAATCTTTAGATTTAAAACTACCACCGTGAGGGCAGATGCCTTGTAATTTCTACGGATAACTCTAAAACACGCCAGCTATACACAAACGATTGGTGTATTCCAACGTTTTCTTTTTATATTGGGTTTATTTATAGGTATAATGTTTTAAGAATTCAATTATGCAGGTATGCGATCTTTGTCACACTGATGTGAAAGGTTGATCATATTCGTTAAGTGGAATGAGTGAAGTTTTGATGGAATTTCATCGGTATAATTTCAAACCTGTTATTTACGGGTTTGTTACCAACACATATTAGTAGTAAGGTGGGCCACTTTACGGACAATGGGAATGTCCATACAACAAAAACCCTGGGCCACTTTACGGACAAAAGTTATACGGACAATGGGAATGTCTATTACAAGATCCCCTGGGCCACTTTACGGACAAGGGAAAGTTTGACATGGGGAATATTGGACCTGTACAGGGACACTGGACACTGGCAGCAATGTTGCAAGTGGCTAACCTCAATCGGGCGGAACACTGGGAAAAATGTGGCAAGTGGCTGACCTCAATCGGGCGGAAGAGTGTGGCCAGGGGGATTGACTTGAATACGCTCTAGTGTAAGGACAAATAGAGACATAGACATAGAGACATAGATTTGAGAACATAAATCTATCACACAAAAAATACAAACATAGATTGATGAACATCAATCTATCACACCAAAACATCGACTAAAAAGTGTTAGGCAAGAGAGAGTAAATCTTTCCGAGGCAATGGAGTGGCTCTGAAAAGGGCCTTCTGGTTTCATCTTCTTGTTCTTCTAATTTCTTCTTTTCCTCCACCAGCACCTTAATTTCTCCATAACATCTTTTGTCTTCTTCTTCTCATATTTGTCCTCTTTCTCCTTGTCCTCTTCTTTCTTCCTCTTCTCATTCTCCTCTTCCTTTCTAACTTTTCGTTCCAGGCTGTCATTTGTATTCTATCTTCTTCATTCTCTTTCTCTTCCTTTTCCACCTTTAGGATTTCTCTCAACCTTTCCTTGGTCTTCTTCAGTTGTTAATCTCCATTTTGAGACGGTGGAGACTATATTCACCATACTCCATTCTCATTAAACATTCCTCTGTCATCCCCAAGTCATCCACAGCCTCTTGCAATTTCATCATTTTATTCAAATGGTTTGTCACCATTTTTTCTTATTCAATGCTGAATGGGGCGAATGATGTACGCTTCAATTTATATGTCTCAAGCACAGACGTGAAGGAAAACATCCCCTCTTACCAACTACCTATATCACCTACCAAACCATCCACAGTGGTGAGAGTGCTTATCTAAAATAAATTTGTATACAAAATCGCTATAATTTCTATCAATACTTTTTTGATAAAGAATAGTTTAAGGACAAGGTTTTTTTTTTGTTAATGGAAAAACAAACACATACACACAAACGCGCGCACGCATACACACACACACACACACACACACACAAACAAACGTACGCGCGCATATAAACACAAACAAAAATACACACTAACAAACGTACGCGCACGCATACAAACACACACAAACAGATACACACACATACACACACAAACGTACGTACACACATACGCACACACACACACAAACACACACACACACACAAACACACAACATTATATGATTAGCAAATTGATCAGTCTCTCTTTTCTAGAGATCTGGTTAGTCCTGAGAAGGGCTGTTTTTTTCCAACTCCAGATGCACCTGCTTAATGTTGGCATCTCCCAGGCCGGGCCCCACAGACACATCGACGGCTCCAGTCCTACTCCCAATTGATTTGTCTGGTTGGCAGCGCAGGGTGGGGTGGAGGGTGGGGGCTAAGTGGCTTCAATATCCAAGCCTTCACTTTGTGGGATAGTGAAGACGTCTCTCTTTCTTTTCCTATGCCAGATCCGGGGATGATGATGAGGTCTCTGCGGCTCTCGCTGTCTTTCTAACTCCTCCTCCCAGTTTTCTCTCTGGGGGAAAGCGGGTGTTGGTACTGATGGTAGTGGATGTGGCTGTGACTGTAGCTGACGTAGTACTGGTAGTACTGGTAGTGGCTGTAGAGGCGTCCTCACCTCAGGCTTGACCTCACACAAAGGCCTAAGTATGAGGTGAGGCAGGATCCTTTCCTTTTCCTCTTCCTTCTTCTTTTTGTCCTCTTCGTCTTCAATTCTGGCACTTTCTCCTATGGCCTCCATAGCCAGCTGGTCTAGAATGCGCCTGGCATACTCCAGATGCATATGGAGTTCCAACAATTTACTTATTCTGCTCATCTTCTACTTTGTCTCGTTGAAGATGGGGTACCCAGACTGAAAACGCTGCGTTTTATATGTCTCAGGCACGAACGTGAATGAAAACAACCCCCTTATACCAAAACTAACAATACCCACTCCACCATCAATCACATTGAATGCGCGGACCTAAGAAAACACTTACCTTTACTTTTTACCTACAGACAAACACACACTATCTTACAAGTTAGGGAAACGAAGTGTTTAAAGACACACTTCTATCTTTTAACATAAAGCAGAGAAACGAAGTGTTTATAGGCACACTTCTATTTTTTAACCTACCAACACACAAAGACAGAAATATATCTTAAACTGTTCATTTCTATTGTATTATCAAATTCGGCATACAAGATGACGTTCACAGTAAAGCTAAAGTAACACACGACTCTGCTCGGGTTTTATAGGGTGGAAATATCCCTCGTCGCTGCCTTGGTATGGAGTGAAATCAAAGGCCCACAAAGAGTAGCCTCCCGCATAATCTTCGTACGAAATGCTATGGTTGGTGTTGGTCTCTAACTGTCCTGTGGCTTCGTACAGGGAAAAGTACGATCTCAAGTAATTCTTCTGCTCAAACGTAGGTTAGAAGGGTCAAGTACACAAGGTCTTGCCATCGAAACCGACTTCGATCTTGGAAACTTTGTAATGATGAAAGTTGAAAGGAGTTTCTTTGGAGGCTCAGTTGAAGGCTGAATTCTTGACGATGCCAATGATGAAACGATTGGGTAACTGTTCTTGGAACAGATGATCTTTGATCATGGTTGCTGTCCAGCGGAAATGGTGAAGGTTTTCACTTCCACGCGTCGTATGGGTTTCTTGGCGGTCGTTCTGCTCAAAGAAACATCATCAGAAACATCATCAGTTTCAGGCATCAAATGGAAAACGGCACTGCTGCGATTCTCTCTCAAGCGGACATCCACTCAATTCAGCAAAAACGTCTCATGCAGCCACATTTCCAAATGCAAACGATCAATCAGTTCTAAACTACGGCTTTGTAGGATTTTCGTTAAAGTCCACATTGTGAGGATTGTCATCTTCTGTTACAGTTGTGTCGTTAAACTTGTTCTCTGTTTCTTTTTAATAATCAAAAACGTCTAAGTCATGACGGTTCTTCATTTCTTGATCGTCTTTCTAGTTCTGGAGGTGTGAAATCCTCTGGAGGGATATCTTTGTCGTCGTCTCTTTCTGCCTTTGCCTTGCTGTGGCGTCAGGGAAACAGGAATGTCTCACTCGGCAGCGTCCAGGGCATTTAATGGGAGTTTCTCGTCGGCACAAAATGTCTTTGCCGGTTTGAAGCAAGACTTTTTTGCCTGCTCTTAAGAAAGATTCTTTGGGGTTTTGTTTGTCGATGATGACATTTTGGAGAAATTTTTTGCCTTGCATCAAAGCGACATCTTGCAAGGCGCGCAATCCTCGTGTCACAATCGGTTTCAAAACGGGGGCCACCGAATGAAATACCGATTTCACAATATCTCCTAAACCATGTCCTCGCTGTCGAGCAACGCCTCGGTACACAGGATACATGACTTACAAATCGTTAGAGAATCGTTTTCGAAAATGGTGTTTCACCATAACTTTCCCTTTGGTGAACGGAATATTTTGTCCTAGATCTCCTTTTATAATAATATTGACAGTGTCGAAATACGACTTACTGACGGGTAAATAGCGAGGATGTACAAATTTGCGGTGAACGTGATAGGTGTTTCCACCTTCCTCGTCAGCGGTCGTGGCAGTATCCACTTTGAAAGGAATGACAAAGTAACGGTACGGAGGTATGTCCCACCACGTTGTACTCCACCACATCGGAGTACACAAAAATCAAATTTACTCCTTGGTTCAGTTCAACCGGTGATCGAAAATACGTCACAAAAGTCGAGTTGTCGTAAATGAGTGGCATCTTGTAACCCTGGATCATCTTGAGGTCTCCACCCGAAATGTCAAACAGTTTGTCCTCCTGAAATTTCACGAGCAGTCGACAAGCTCTTTTATGGTACTCAATGGTGACTCGTTTTCCTTTTCTCTCCAAGGATTTGTTAAACATTGCATTGACCCTGATAGCAATCGTGTTCACCAGATGTTGACCGCTAAAATAATAGCCTGGTGGAATTGTCAACAGATAGACGTACTGTGGAGAATTGGGGGACACTTTTTCTTTCTTATTGGTATCTGAAGTTGGGTTTTATTCAAGTAGTCTTGCACTTGGTCGTCTAAAACTTCGACCCAAATAAAGTTGTGATTTTCAATGATATTTAGGACTTATGTAGGGTGAATGATTTCCACCAAAGCCACTTCGCAATGGGCATCGTGATCCAATTGGATGGCCTGAGGTAATTTGGCCGTGTAACAGCATAATGTGTTTCTGGGAAAGACATCCATAGAGCTGTCACTGGGTAACTTTAAGTAAAATTGGTTATTCATTATTCCAGAGTTCTGCTGTCCGAGGGGTCGCTGGAGGTCAGAGGAGTGTCTAAAAGAGGATTGTTATTGTTGCTGTTTGGGTGGTAACTGTTGGAGAGTGACTGTCGTTGGGCACAAGACTCCAGTTGTTCGCGTTAGAGTAATTCAGGGAAGGAAGGATTGGAGAGAAGGTAATCGATGCAACTCCTCATTAAAATGAACTCCTTGTTGCAAACTCAAATTAGCAATGCAGCTCCGATGACACAATACAGTGAAAGATTTGACAGAAAAAGACGATTTGCGTTTTAAGCACACATTCTCCACACCACATCCACGTCGTTTTCCCACTTTACGTGTTCTACTATCAAGAATGTCGTACACTTCGGCAACGTTTTTGCTCACGTTCTTTTTAACACTCCCCTGTTCATCTCTTCCAAATTATTAACTACAGCATGACGGCCACCCACTCTTCCAGTGACACGAAACAATTGGGTGGTCCAGGTGGGTAAGCAACCTTTGTCGAAAGTGCGTTTGGATTTGCCAATGCGTGCCAAATCTCCCGTTGTCAACACTTCACCTTTCTTGGGGACAGACACAGTCGGGGACGTACCAAACAGGCGCTCAAACACGGCCACTTCGTTGTCGGGAGTCACTTATTGGGGGCGCATCCGATGCTACGATGGTAAGATTGGTTGTACGCTTGGACCAGGTGCGGTAAGACGTCGATGTACTTGAGAATGTGTTGATGCGTAAAATATTTTCACATGCGTTCTTTCAAGGTGCGTTGAAAATGTTCCACAATGCTAGCTTTGGATTCTGGATTCTCGGTGGTGAAGAAATAAATGACTCATTTCTTTAATTCTTTTTGGAAAACTTGGTTCAGAAATACGGTGTCTTTGTCGGTTTGCCATTGAAGAGGGTGACGACCACTTTGTTTCAATACCAGTTGGAGGTCTTGCATTAACTCAGTGCTCGATTTGGAAGTCAATGGCACGACCCAAGCACATTTGGAAAAGATGTCGATGACACAAAACAAATATTTGTAGCTACGATTGTAGGTGGCCAAATGATATACATTGTCTAAATCGGCTCGCCATTGATGATCGATGCCCTCCACTCGGGTGCGACGTCTGGAAAAGTTTTGTCGAATGGGTTTGTGCAATAAGCAGCCCTTAAACTCATACACGATCTTTGGGTTTTCTAAGTCCAAGCCATCCACCGAATACGTTCCGATGGTCTTTTCGCCTCCTCCGTTTCGGGCATGTTGGATCCATTTGTCTTCCTTGTCGCACAGGTAATGTGAACTATCACCGTGGCATAGCGATGACAGTCTCCGTAACGTTCGATGTCCTCTTGGCTCCACGTCTTGTCGATAGGGTTTTTGTTCCATTGGGAAAAATCGGTAAGCGTGTTGGTATTCGAAAGATTTTTTTCACGTCCTCCAGGAATCTTGCTACAGAGGGGCATTGGTAAAAGATGGGCCACGCAGACAGTAGGAATGTGAATGCCGGTTTCTTGCATGCATTCGAAATCGAAAAAGATGAAATTGCCTTTCTTCTGGTCATCTTCCTCTTCATATTTGGAATGGTATGTTTGAATGTAGCATTCGTGTTCAAAGTCCACGATTTGGTGACAAATGGGACATCACTTCTTTCCTCGACATACGTGTGCCTTGGCCTTATTGGTACACATGACTTGTCCACAAATAGGGCACAATCTCAGGAGTTGACAAGCACTTTTCTGCTGTGAACCTTGCGTCTTGAAATGTTGGTTACAGGTTCGGCTGACAAAAGTTTGCTGACAAGCTGGGCAATGCACCCGTTTTTTTCCTTCGTCAAGACAGGGTTTAGAGGTCAAACATCGCTCACATTTCGATCCACAATGCTTGTATTGCTCTCGATTGTTATAGCCATAGTTACATTTCTCACAATAATAACGGTATCCCAGGTATCCGGTGATACTGGTGATGGTATCGAAATGTTCATCGTGATGATAGAAGTGAATGTATTTTCCATCTTTGAAATTAGTGCCTCGAAACAACTGAGGTCCGCGCACTTCTTGAGTGTGTACTTTCAAGGTATAGCGAAGAGCCAAGACGTCTTGCAATGCAGGGTGCGTCTTTGGACAACTTGGTGTAACAGGAGTTCTGCTTCTCTTCGTTGTTTGTGTTACGTATATGTAATTAAATTACTTGTGTGTCAGTTTTAAATTGTCTTTTATTTTATTTTTATTTGATTACTTATTATTGTAATAACTTTATTCACTGGATTTGAGAATTTTCTGGAAACATTGAGTTCAATTCTTTTAGTCTGATTAGAACGCAAAATGATTGCTACATTGTATTTTTAGTTGACCTAGTTCTTGACCTTGGTTCCGATTTTGGAAACATTGAGTGAAAATGATTGGTCATTACCAATGTTCAGCCCACGTGTTAGTCGGAATAAACAACGTTTTATTTTTAAATTCATTTCCAGTGTGGGAATCAGATTCTTAGATAAGGCTATTCTAGCCTATGTACTAATTGACTTGTAGTGAGTGAGCGGGTCTGAAATGACGTTTCAGTTGGATTTAATTCTCAATCTCAGTGTTTATGAATCAGTTGTAAATAATACCTTGAGGCTGAAAGGTATTTCTGTTTTTGCCAATTGAAATGAGTTTTTTTTTATTTAAAATAATTTATTCGCTTTGGAAAATACTCTTCTTTATCGAAATTCTTGGACAAAGACATTTACTAAAATTATTCGGAATTCTAAAGCCGGAATTATATTCTTGGTGACTCAATAAGGAACTGTTGACACATCAACACAAACTGGTTATAGAGGACGTCATCGTCTTCCATACTGGAACTTCACCTAGAGCTGAAGTTGGATTCAATTAGAACTTTTTAGTGATAGGACTTATATTTTTCAATTCTTGGATTAAGTGTTAGATTATATTCACAAACCGTAAATCCTTTTTCATATTTTTACCTTGATTTCTAGGGAAATAAATTATTTTGTTAAATTTACAAAGCTTGTTGACTTCACTCTATTCTTTTGTTACTTTTGTACAAGCCTACACGTAACAGTTTCGTTCGGTTCGAGTTTTGAATAGTTTGCCAGGCTCTTTTCCATTCTACTGTGTCGATCCTGTCGGCATACATTCGTCCCACTACGATGACCCTGGCTAAACACATCTGGTCTTGTGGGTTGTTAATTCGGACGAGGCTGTTTTTTGTGCTGCGAAGGTCGCCAATCAATAATACCTTTCTGCGTCCGGTCCCTTTGGGAAGAAAAACGTTGACCATGTACAGTGTCGCTTTTGCATCGGTGATGTGAAACATTTCGTTGGATTGCTGTACGTGTTGAATCTTGTCGATGACTTTGGAAGGTGTCAGTTCTGATGGCCTGCTAAACTCGATCCAAACAGGGGACTTCAAAATGTCATGATAAATGGAAAGTGTCAAGCGATCGTCTTCTTTGGCTTGAAATTGTCGTTTCAGTGCGGTTGACAAAGAATCTTCTGCTTTCTTCAGCAGTACATTGGACTTGAAATCTTTAAACTTCACTGTGTACTTGTAGGCTGTGATTCTAAATTTTCTAGAGGAGCATTTGTCTGTCTCCTGAATGTGGTAGTAATTTTCAGGGTTTGCTGGTGGTGGACTTTGATTTGACGAAGACTCTCTGGGTCTGGATTCTGGTTTTCACTCATGTCATCTTCGAAATCGCTGCCATGAATTTGAGCGAAGACTTCAGCTACTGTGCGAGGCGATAGGTCACATTTCTGCCTCTTACTATCTTATCTTTTCTACACGACATGATGCGATCGTTTCATCTTCAGTGCAAAAAGTCAAATGACTACATTTTAAACGCCATGGTCCTTATTTATCAATGTAAGGCCAGTGTCTTCCCTATATAAAGGGCCAGTGCCTTCCCTCCTAGTATTCATTTCACTCTCAATCTGACCAGAAAGATGGAAGAGCCAACACAGATCGAACTTCTGATCAGAGCTTTGCTAGGTGTCATACGAAGGTTTTCTTCGGAGAAGCCGACGGATTACTCCCCCTCCTTTCGAGATAAAAGTCACGATACATACTATATCTGTCAGAAGAAAGGGCATTGGTCATCTGAATGTCCACAACGTCAAAGCACGACTGGTATCAAAAGAAACAAAAGTCAAGATACCTGTTATCACTGTCAAGAGAAGGGACATTGGTTTTAAGACTGCCCTAAGAAACAACAGGAGAAGGAGGAAGAGAGGGGTTCAGAACAGGAAGAAGAGGTACCCTCCGCAAAGGAAAAACCCAGACACGTCCAGAAAGAAAAGAAAGAGAAGAAAAGATGACGAGAAGAAAGTGAGGAAGAAGAGGAAAAACCTGTAAGAGTAAAGAAATTCAGAAAAGGAGAGGGCGAAAAAGACAACGAGGAAGAAAAATGAACTTTTTAAAGTGATGTGTTGTGAATTGGACTGTACATTTGTCCCAGAATATACCAGAGAGAAAACGTAAGTGTCTTTTAGTTTTGATGTTTATAATAAGGTCCTACACTCACGCACTCACACACGTACATGATGGGGAAAAATGGAATTTTGAGTTTTAAATGATTTGGCAAACATTGAGTAGACTCATTTCGAGAGAGATGGGTGGCCTTGGAAAGGGCCGTTGGGTGTTTGTTTTTTCAATAAAAATAGCTCCGAAACGGGAATTAATGAGCTTTAACTGCCTTATTCCTTTGCCACTGCCAAGTCCTACTTCTGGACCTGCTCCTGTCAATGATTTGGTAGAAATCACTAGAGCTGGTATCTCAGGCGTAGCAGGTGTGTGAACGGGGTTGGACTGTTTTGCTCGGGAAGGTCTTTTTCTCTTGGGTCGTATTAAAGAAGTCTGATACAGTTGTTTCAGACTCCTTAACTCTGCCAAAATTGCTAAGAGTACCGTGACTGTTTGACATTGACCGTCCTCCTTCTCTCCTAGACCTTGTTTCTTCTCTGCTTCTTCTTCTTCCTGACTTTTTCTTCTTTTCTCTTCTTCTTCTCGCTGTTGCTGTTGAAGGAGAATTGCTTGTTCTGCTTCTATCTGCTGTTGCAAAAATTTCTCCAATTCTTCTTTCTGTTTAAAATTCTTGAGGTATGGAAAAGAAGGTGGGAAAGGTGCTGGTACCGGAACAAATTCTTGCGAAGAAGAGAGAAAATCCACTAAATCCCAATTAAAATCGTTCTCGTCTAGAAGTAGGACCGTGTTTGCTTTGGTAGCCGCTGCTATGCCATCACTCCTCGTCACCTCGGCCGGTGCACCCCAATTCATGGTCATCTTAGTTTCCGTCATATTCTAACTCTGTCGCATGGATTCACTGCGCAGAGACGCTAGCGCACCTATATAGGGAATGTGACTGGCAGCTCTCTTCGGATTGGAAGACAGACTCCGCACTGTGAATGAATTTTGTAACGCATGTTAGGATTGGTAAAAAAAACCCCCTCAATCCGTATCGACCATCTCTTCCTCTATAAATAACCGCGATTCTCTTCGATCCCTTCACCTGTTTTCGTCACAAGATGTGGACTATCGTATTATTGTCTACCCTCCTATCGTCGATGTTGTTCAACCCGGACTATGCCATGTATATCAGATCATCATGGGCTATCACCCAAAAGACAGAGACATCCCTTTGGAAATGAAGGATCTATGTGGAGAGACAAGGCTGTCTGAAGAGAGTCTTAATCTACGGACCAGAGGTCAGACTAAGTTTGAGGAAGAGATGAGGATCCGTGCAATGCCCTCTATGCTAACTGAATGGTGTTAACAAAAAAGGCCCTTTTCAGGGCCACTCCATTGCCTCGGAAAGATGTACTCTCTCTCTCTCTCTCTCTTGCCTAAAAAAAGTTCTTAATCAATGTTTTGGTGTGGATAGATTGATGTTCATCAATCTATGTTTGTGTTTTTTATGTGATAGATTCGTGTTCTTAAATCTGTGTCTCTATGTCTATGTCTCTATTTGTCCTTACAGTAGCGCGTATTCAAGTCAATCCCCCTGGCCACACTCTTCCGCCCGATTGAGGTCAGCCACTTGCGACATTGTTCCCAGTGTTCCGCCCGATTGAGGTTAGCCACTTGCAACATTGCTGCCAGTGTCCAGTGTCCCTGTACAGGTCCAATATTCCCCATGTCAAACTTTCCCTTGTCCGTAAAGTGGCCCAGGGGATCTTGTAATAGACATTCCCATTGTCCGTATAACTTTTGTCCGTAAAGTGGCCCAGGGTTTTTGTTGTATGGACATTCCCATTGTCCGTAAAGTGGCCCACCTTACTACTAATATGTGTTGGCAACAAACCCGTAAATAACAGTTTTGAAATTATACCGATGAAATTCCATCAAAACATCGCTCATTCCGCTTAACGAATATGATCAACCTTTCACATCGGTGTGACAAAGATCGCATACCTGCATAATTGAATTCTTAAAACATTATACCTATAAATAAACGCAGTATGAAAGGAAAACGTTGGAATACACCAATCGTTTGTGTATAGCTGGCGTGTTTTAGGGTTATCCGTAGAAATTACAAGGCATCTGCCCTCATTGTGGTAGTTTTAAATCTAAAGATTATGTGCTTAAAGATTTGCAAGTCATATACAGGAAGAGCTCTGGTAAATCTGCTTATCAACTATTTTTAAACCTCATACTTGCAAGGATTATGTACCCACGGGGCTGTGTGGTCTAATTATGAGGTCTTATAATGGACATTCCCATTGTCCGTATAACTTTTGTCCGTAAAGTGGCCAAGGGGTTTTTTGTATAGACATTCCCATTGTCCGTAAAGTGGTCCACCTTACTACACATATTAATTGAAGGCGTGATAATCTAAAAGGCTATCAATAATTGATAATCAAATTTTGATAACTACTTAAATATACACATGGCATATGAGTTTTACTGGCATTTAAAACATTTTTATGCAACCACTTTTCTGAGCTGACAAGTTGGTTTGTAATGATTAAAGTTGGTAAAGTGACTCGTTTTTATGTTTTTGTGCTTTAATTAATAATAGTGTATGTTACATACATACATACATACATACATAATACATACATACATACATACATGAAGCCCAAAGCTCCCTGATATCAAGCACCAGACATACCTTTGTACCTTTGAGTAAAAGACAAATTCTAGCAGTGCCTAGGCTAAACAAACATCATTTCGAGTTAAGTTCCAGCAATCTATTTTATACTGGTATCATCTGACACGGTGTTTAACTGTGTTTCTACGGGATCATTATCAGCAGGCGTATTAACATTTTTTAATTGAATTTGTTAGCGTTTATACCAGTATATCAACTGTCACATGTGGCATGAGGACAGTTGTTCTGTGTTAGCTTTGATATATTAGTAACAGCTAGCTATACTTGGTGAGAGAAAGATATAATTTGTTGGTTTTTCTCACTATCCCTATGAGGCAAGACAGTCGTCAAGAGAGCCACAACGGAAACAATGTTAACAGGGCGCATCCTAGGCAATGACATGCTAAGTTTGATTAAACTTTGATAGGAAAAAAGTTGAAAATAGAGTTTTTCTTGTGTTTGGCCTGAGAGATACGTCATTTCTAAAGCAGCCGTGTTTGACACAATATTGACAGACAATGTCCTAAGGTGCACTTTACTACTTTATAGTAATTTATATAGAACATCCTCAAAAATCTGACAGGGACTATTGAACAAAACAATGAATACACTAGCCACTCATGCTAATATTCAAGGTTAGAGGAGATTGACAATGCCGATACATTGATAAGTTCGAAAGTATCGACACTAACAGTGTCCCTCTTCCTTTAAACATACATCCTTCCATCTCTACGATGTTCATAGACAAGCGGTTGTACGAGTTGGAGCTGGAATGTCACGTTGTGTCAGTGGCATTATTGACGTAACCTCATTGGTTGATTGATATGCTGGAGAACAACTGAACAAATTCATTTGTTCAAGATCCATGAGATACTGTGACCATCTCCTGGGCAAGCTGCACCATCTGAGGTTTGTGTTGACCTACCGCATGACAACGTGGCAAAAGGTAAAAGCAGATTAACGGAATTTCCAGACGCTGCGGCTGCAAAAGGGTGAAAATTCCTATTATAACGTCAAGACGTCCTAATTAAAAACATT
Organism: Megalonaias nervosa; assembly: GCA_016617855.1. Taxonomy (NCBI): domain Eukaryota; kingdom Metazoa; phylum Mollusca; class Bivalvia; order Unionida; family Unionidae; genus Megalonaias; species Megalonaias nervosa. The sequence goes on from JAECUM010021220.1 coordinate 17,100, forward strand.
ATGTGTGATGAAACAAACCACAGTTAAGGGAATATCTTGAAAGCTCACCAAAGAGTGTTTGGGATCATCAGGCCCGGCCTTAGGGCAAGGCGAACGAGGCAACCGCCTTGGGCCCCGCGCTTCTCCGCAATGCATTTTTCTTGCTTGGGTTCCCGCGCCCATCGCTTGCTGCCTTGGGTCCCGCATGCTGCCTTGGGCCCCGCACATCCTAGAGCCGGGCCTGGGGATCATGGTGCTCATTGCTTTGAGCAGAAAGCTGGACATGCGGAATGTTCTTTATTACTATCTAGGTTGCATGCCGTGGGTGTTGGTGATTTATGATCAAAGCCATTTTCACGCAAAACTTGGTAAGAAGAGTGTCACCAGTCGATGGCACACCTGATCTGTGTACTTGACTTATTGAGTCTGTGAGACTCATTCAGAATCTGACAATCTGTTGAGGCATTGATGATAATAATTTATCCATCAAATTGTTTATGCCGTCCAAGGTGTAGGGACAAGTCACTGAAATGTGTAAAATACGGACAATATTTTGAAAGGTGTAAGATACAATTATCACTTATTTCCCCACATAGGGGACATAGTCCAGATCTTGCTTTCATTCCTCTGATAAGAAATATTGTTACATACTCCATTTTTCTGCTTGGCTCTATTTCCATACATAGTACATTTTTGAATATCGACAGAACCCCGGCAATGGATTTCTGATATTCATTTCATGTCTTCTCTCTTGGAATACCTTTATTCTTGTTCCAATTAGGTTCATAAAATTTAATTTCTCTGGAAAACATCCTGCTAAAATAAGGCTGTTGAGACAGTCTTCCAAAATCATACTTTTTGAGTACACACACACACACACACACACACACACACATATATATATATATATATATATATATATATATATATATATATATATATATAACTTATATATATATACTATATATATATATCTTTTTAACATTTCAAGATTTAGCTTATCTATGCGAGCTTTCATTGTTATCATCCCCAAGCATGCTGTAGTAGATCCAAACGGCGATCTTTGAGGGAAACATTGAACTCTCAGGGCCAAATATCGCTGTATTTTCTCCAATGTTTCAATGTCCTAATATGTTATATTAAACCAAAACTCCTAGCGATACAAAGAAGACTGCAATATAAATCTTTCAAAGACTTTCACAGAAAAGTACATGATTTGTTCGGTTTGCATTTAGTCCATTTGAGTATAGTGAGTTAATTATACATTTAGTTTAATCATAAGAATAGCCTACACAATCAACTTTTCATTGACTGGGAAAATTGACTCTTGCATATTTAGCTTTTTGTGTTTTAGGAATATCCTGTAATCCCAAAGTAATTCCATTTGATGCATTCACTTCCTTAGTTCCAGTGACAATCATCCATGATATAATGTAGGGTAAACATGTGATATTGGTGTGAGTTCTACATGCATCCTTGATTCTGACCTTATAAGTTTTTAGAAGCAAACTTCATTTACAGTTTGATGGAAATTCCATTAAGATGACCACATCCTGGGCCCCAAATTGTGTCTTTGGTTTTATATTAAGGTTGAATATGCTAGAATTACTCGTTCCATATCTTAACATCAGTCTTAGTGGAATCAATTATAATTGCGTTTCAGCTAATATTTGAGACTATTTATTTATTTAAAGCATTCACTGGAATTACCACGTTCTCATCATGAATTAATACAAACAAAATGGTGATGATAAATATGATCTGGTGAATTATTGTGGTATAATATTGTTATCTTGTCGGGGAAAATTGTTTGAAAACGTATTGGTGATCAGATTTTAAAAGTCCCTAGAAAAACTTCCCATATCCTCATCTGCTTGGATGTCTTAAGGAGGCTAGAAGTATCTCTGCTTCTTTCACTCTTCAAGAATGTCGGATGTACTATATCAATTCTAGCTCTAATGAATTTTTTTTCTGGATAACTAAAGGCATTCAGTAGACTGTGGATAAGATTAAACTATTTGGGAATTAATGTACAAATCTGGAGAATAATCGCTCATTCCTACACAGTCATTTGTTTGTATCGTGTAAAGGATGTATATCGAACTCATTTCGGTTACGAAGGGGAGTTGATCAAGGGTGGGCAATGTCCGCTTTTCTTTCTCTCGTGTACATATGTGATTTTATTAAATTAACAATGACTAATTGCGGTTTATATATATGTATATATATATATATATATATATATATATATATATATATATATATATATATATATATATATAACTAACATATATATATATATATATATATTTATATTGCATTCTTGTGACACTTCCATATATATAATTATGGACAAAAGCCAACACACAATACAAGTTAAATGTTCATACCACAATATTTTCCTCATCTTTTGTATCACTTTAGCACTTAGTTCAGTAAAGTACAGTCTCCATAAATTGACACATTAATTTAATTGATTCTACTCCACGGAATACAATATTACCATAATCCTATTTATCTTTCCTACTTTCCCATATGAATCTGTAAAATTTTGTCTATTCCCAGGTCTGTACTCTTTCCTATTTCTTCAAACAAGCTCTCTTTATTCTCTAGCCTGTTTTTCTATCTGTCTTTTTGTTGCTTTATTTATCTTATCAAGGCCACTTTTCTTCCAACATGGTTTCAAATGCGATCTGAATTCAGACTTTGGATATATATATATATATATATATATATATATATATATATATATATATATATATATATATATATATATATATATATATATATATATAAGTTATTAGAGATTTAGTTATCAATTCATTTTACTTCTCTATATTTTCTACTGAGTTACACTCAAAGGTGGATTTCAAGAATGTATTAAAGACAGTTTTATACATGCCCACTTCTAGTGGATTCGCCGAGTTCCATTTAAATATTGAAAATCCACGTATCATTATTTTTCCATTCAACTTATATTTTGCAGGTGCTGTTCTAGCTGGTAGATTATCCGATATTGAAAATTAAATTCTGTCGTTCTTGATATATCTTCTCACATCATTTCTGTCTTTATTAGGATATAATCTAGAGTAGACCTCGGTGAATTTTGTATTCAACCTATATGTGATGCCATGAGATTTTATCACTGTGGTAGCAGTCATGTTTCTCTGTTCTATTCCTGACAGTCATATCTCCCATGGATAGAGTTTTTACAAACAAGATCTGCATTCATTTCTCCCTTAATTATGGATACGCTTTCAAAAGAATATCTATCATAGACCTAACAAAAAACCCATCGAAAATATATCATTCAATCGTCATTTCTGGTTGTCGAGAGAAAGTAGTTGCAATTAAAATTATCTGCTCCATATCTCTGATTATGACTTTCAAGAGCGAAATATTTTGACAAATCAGTTTGTAAGGTGCTCAGTTTGCATAGTGATAGTCTGTAAACTAAGGCAACCGCACAAGTACCGGTGAAGCAGCGTGGAATGTGTTCAAGAGGAAGCGCTACTACTTAAACTCGTCATGTAATTTATCAGACTTAGATTCTCTGTACAAAGGCAGTAATAACAAACAGATATGTGTCTGGTAAATATTAAATGAATTTATGCGTGTTATGAATGACATCACGTAATTCCATGTTTAGATGATGAGTATCATTATAATTACGACCAAATTACAAGTCCGGTGTTCACTGGCATTACGTGTTATATTTATCTTAAGTTTCATTTTATTCCAGAATTCCGAAAAGATGGATTGTACATCATCAATTCAAAATCTGTTTCCAGTACAATTAGTTTATATATATATATATATATATATATATATATATATATATATATATATATATATATATATATATATATATATATATGTATGTATGTATGTATATTATTGAAGTGTGATATATTGAGACTTAATGGCAAAATAATTTTCAATATTTTCCATTCCTAAATTTTCACGTTTGAAAAGTATTTCCTTATATCTTCACATCTGAAAAATATATCCTTATATTTTCGCATGTAAAAATAGAAGATATCCCAGCGTGCCATGCAACGCTTGATTGTGTGTGTCCACAAAGTTGTTCCTGTAGATACAAAAACGTGTGCTTTGTGAGCTATAACAAATGAAATTAAACAGCCTCACATTACAGATATAGAAATAAATCTTTGATTAAGAAATCTGACCAGACACCGTTCGCATCACTCTGGAGTTATTTCCCATTTTTTCCTTGACAATAACGATAAACGCGCTGCAATGTATTGCATTAACAGGGTTCCCTTTTTTTCAGATAGGGTCAAATAGTTTACAAAATGCAAAATATGTAATTTACTGTAACAGAATAGGTCAACCATATCCTATCGCTTTCTTATGTTACGAATATTTATATGGTCATCCCTTGAAAGTAAAGTGAATGGTTGAAAATATGTTGGGGCGAACATGTTGAGCAGGAGAGTTAGTTTTATCTTCTAAACTTGTATCCTGGAGGAAGTTTTGTATACTATAAGAACATTTTTTTGTATGTTAATAAGGGCATATTTCATCTTGTGCTACCAAAAACGATATATTTTACTTCGCGCCTTCGCTACTCGTTACAATATCACGTTTTTGATACCACTTGTTGAACTATATCCTGCATTAACGTTCGGTAAGAAAATATCCTCTATATCTTTTATACATCATCTATCTTTCTTGTATGGGACGGACGAATGTTACCGGCACACCATTCACCTTGCAATGGAGTCTACTAGCTGTCATTACAACATCTGTATTCTTTCTTGGTTTGATTAGACATCAAACTGCGTGTATTTTGTTTCTTATGACTGATTCATAAAAAATCTGATTTGATATCCTTTGAATGGGTCTGGTATCTTTTCTCTATTGTTCTTCCTGCGTTTCTCCTCGTCGTTCTAAATTTCTCGTTGATCGTCTGGTTTTTTTAATGAGCACGCTATGTGCTTTATTCGTGCTATTTTCATTTATTTTACGCTTAGTTCTCTCTTAACATCTTTGGTGATTTTCGGTTGCTGTGCTCACTCTTGTTTGTTTTAGTTGTGTCTTCTGTTTGCTGTTTATGCGCCATATTTTCTCTTATGTTAACCATTCCGTGAAAACGGCGGGAAATCCTGCAGTGAAAATATAAGGGGTTAATTTCCAACTGAATTTTTAGCAAGAAATCTAACAGCCTCTTTGTCTGTCTCTTCCTGAATATATAGTACATTTTCTTGATCAAATGTAGGAGATTGGTCATATCTACTTACATGATGACAATTCATGATTTCCTTTCTTTGCAAGACCAAGTTTTCCCCACTTTTTCGACTAACCTGGTTTTTATAAAAGTTTGTGTCGCGTACATAATGTGTCGACCTTTCCTTAATTCTATTCATCCTTTTTCAGGGTGACATCCAGATGTTAATGTACATGTGTAGTGATTCTTTTTTTTTCTCGTTTTCCCGAGTTGCAAGAGCCGACGTTTGAATATACATTATCCTGTTATCCCTCATTAGTTTTTCCTCTCTTAGTTCACGTTGCTCTAACTGTGCACTAGCGTTTTGAAATTTCTTGATTTTGTCAAATAAATATGTTATCATTCCTTGAATCTCATTTGATTGCTGTCTGTGCGATATCACCTAGTTGGGTTTCGAATCAGGTCATTTTCTCTTCAAACTTCCCAGTCTTTGTCGTTGCGCAAATATTGTGGTTATTCTACCAGCATTTTTATCTGTGCTTTGGAAAGCGTCGTCACTAGCTAAAACTTTCTGACTTTAGTGGAATAAAGTCGCTGCAAAGAGAAGTCAAACGCTAGGATGATCTAGGTTCATTATTGTGCTTTAGTGCCCATTTGGATATGTAGGCTTTCATGTGATTCTAATGGTATATAATATAAATATCTTCCGACAGCTTATCTGCCACTGGAGTACCTACCATTTGTCGCATATTTTCCTTTTGCCAGATCAAACAGCGCCTGCAGACTATCTTTGAGACCTTTGACATCAAGTGTTGATTTCGTTTTCCTTTCAAGAGACTTTATTACGAGTTCCAAACGTGGCTCAGATTTGCACATAAATGCCTTAATTGATTTCGTTTACTTTAGACCCTTGTTCTGATTGCGACATATGCTAAAATAATTTGTGCATCATCATCAGAATCGTGATCATCCTCAATAACAACATCAGTGACATTTTCTATTTTCATCTCATTTTTACTTCATATTCTCCAGTTGATTCACAATTTTGTGAATTTAAATCAGGTCTTCGATTTATATTTTCCTCAACTTTATTATCGAATATGTCATCAGCAGAATCAAAGCCATTTTGAGACTTTCTATCAATTTCCACATCATCCATAAAATCAGGCTGGGAGAGTACTTTGTTATTCTCTCAGGAATAGCTCCAAATGCATCAAAATATCTATTTCTTTTTGTTTTCTTATCAGTGTAATTTAATTTTAGTCACACCGACAACTTTTGCCTAACATTCCTTGGATAAACAGGACAATTACTAAGAAAGTCTATATTAAGTCTATATTAAGTCGATATTAAGTCTATATTAAGTCTATATTAAGTCAGCGCTACTTAGCTTAAATTAGCTCTTTCATGTTCTCACCGGTCGCTGTAAGGCTCAAGAAAACTGATTATGGAACAGTTATTTGTGACACTAAATGAAATTTGAAATATATATGAACAAAACCCTAAAAACAAAAGTTCCAGACCTGAAAGAGAACGTTTCAAAGATAATAATTACACCATTAGAAGGTTGATCACTTCATGAATATATCATAACCTTTTATTGAATAATATCACATCTGACCAGTCCAATTCGATGATAAGCTAGGAGCTGATAACGCATGACTTGCCGTATAAAACTAAATTATACCAAAGAGTGACATGTGTAGAACAATACATATTTACGATTTGTCACGGTTAATACAAACTATGCAAACGAAGTAAACCGCTTAAACAGAAATAAGAGAACAAAACAAGATATAACTAAACGTGGAGTTCCGAAACCAGGAAAGAAAATGAATCTTATCGGATGCGCCGCTATAGAACACTGCAGCCTGGCATTAGACCCCATCTACTATACAGTGGTTTTACCTAAAATGACCAGTGGGAATGTTCTTCTGTAGCACATTGATAGAAATAATGGTAAGTTTCAACAGATGTATGCGTTTCTTTAACCATTATTACTTAAATATTTCTGTCCAAATGTTTATGTGAAGTTAATTAATCCAGCACTGAAAATAAAAACATGGAAGTTGTCTTCGTTTACGTGTTTGCATTCCAAGATGGCCAAATAACAAGGATACTATTTGTTATCTAAGGACACTGGTATACTAACTTGTATAATTCATGGACTATCTAAAATCCGTAAAGGAAAGTAGTTATATAATCTGTTTATCGATGAGGATCTATAGCGCATGCATAGCTCATTCACGAGAGTATAGTTCAATCAAACAAGACGAGTCAAATATCACTATACATTTTTCATTATCTAAATATTCATACCTATATCTTAATCAAACTGTATTACTCATTTTAGAAATAGGTAAAATTATTTTTATATCTACTTATATCAAGTTCTCTACTGATATCAAACTGTCATTGCGATCTCCTTTTACTTCTTACTTTTCCATATGCTTATTTGTGTAATCTTCGTCATGCCAGGTAATATCCTAAGCGAAGGCCTTAAAATTTAAATCAGAACATTGTCTTTCTACCAAATTAAGTAATGGTCCATTATCGTTTGTATTGGTAGACAAATAATTTCTTTATGTCATTTAAAATGGATATTCTGTTTAGTGTATGTGTAGTTTAGTCAGACTTATTAATGTTCTATGATTTCAAAACTGAATCAAATTGTCTTTCCATCAATGTCAATAATGGTTCATTTCTTGATAGATTACCGTTAATGTCAGTGAACACGTGATTTATTTATGTCTTTTTTGGCAGCTATTCGTAGTTAGTACTATTCATATTCATGCTTAGTTATTTGGTATGAGGAATATTCGTATTAAAAACACGTCTTGTCATCAACATAGCAATAACGTAAAAAAAATAGAAACTTCTCTAGGTGGCGTTGGCTCAATTTCGCCCTGCTTAGACAAATTTTGATGTATACGTCCAAGTCAGTGATTAAGAAACATTTTGCCTCTCAAATGGTTATTTCAGGGGTTACTTTAGACAGGAATTTGAATATGTTATTTATATTGATGAGCCGTGACACGATCTCAGGAAATATACAGTCTGGTAATGCATGACAAGTATATCTATTTCAGAGTAACTGAACATGTGCAGTCTTTACCAAAGTAGTCAAACTCTAGCTTTCACAATACACGCAGAATTAAATCATCAGTTAAAAATCTCTCTCTACGTACATCGAACAAACCAGAGCACATTACAAAACTGGCTAAATTATTATTTTTTTTTGGTGGTGCATGCTCACTAAAATTCATTATTGGTTTCTCTTCAAGAAAAGAATAAACACGTTTTGATAATGGATATCGGGAGATCCGTTTTCAGCAATTAATTTCCATAAGCGGTTACATTGGAACATCGCTTATAATGGTGCTTGAAGTCCTTCTTTATAAATGTAGCTTTAAGCAGCATTTGGTGGTCCCAGTCGGTCCTGTTCATTCCATTGGTTTCCCCAAGAATACATACAAATAAAACAATGCCGGATAACAGATAAATCCCTGTTTTATTGCAGAGAAATTGTAACTATATCGTGGATGCAAACGTGACCAGGTGTTTCTAAGATTAGAAATATGTTTAAGTCATATATTACATATACAATGCACTCTTACTGATGCTTTGACAAATCTCTTCTTATTCTTACCCCAGGATAATGAAAGTCTAAAGAGCTATTAAAACATGAAAATATGGAACCATGAATCGTCTTGTCTACCTTCTCAGCAAAGTTATATCGGGTACCTGAGCGTGTTATATATTGGTGAGGAAGGCACATTTAATAAACAAATGTAGGAATGAATATAATATAATATCAATATCTAATGCATACAAGGAAATCATTATCTTGTGAGCAACGTAACAAAATAAAGTCAAAATTCTTTATCGTTAGTTTACCATGGAATGTTTGCTGCCAACACTGATAAATGCAAGGTCCTGGCCAGGTCTAAAACAATTTGAAACTTAACTTTTATGGATATAAATAATTGTTCTAGAAAATGAACAAGGAAATTCAACGTTTGGGATCACATCAAAAGTTCCATTTCCATAGGTCAGAAGGATAGTAGATTCTAGATCACCCATACATGGTCCAACCTTCTCAACTATAGTACAGACCAGACCGTAGATAACAGAGGATGCATAGACCCAAACTAGTCTACTTGATGCAACAACACCTTCAAATAGTCTTCATTATAAACCTCAGAAAATGACAGACAACATTCACTAATGCTACAACACAAAATGCACAAAAAACAAGTAAACAAACTGAATCCTGGCAGGCAGCAGAATGAGTCTGATAACCCTATCAAACTGCATAATAAGTTTGGCGCCTCTGAAGACATGGATGCAGAAAGTACTGCTCTGTGTTCTAAGGGCGGCTCCAGAATCACAAAACAAGCAATTTAGCGTTCTTCGTCCTTATAAATAAGCATATAGAAGTGTCACTTCCCAAAAGGTGTAACCTAATTATCAAACAATCCTTAAATTTAATTCGTAATGATGAACATCGTTGTCGATGACTTTAAACCAGCTACAATGATAATCTTCTGCCTTTAAATGAACATGATCATGCAGTGCTATGTCTGAAGGAAACACTTTTAAACATACGGATTACATCCAACTGAAACATTACTCCTTTTGAAAAACCCGTTCTAAATATGATGACACGGCTTTAGGAAGAGTTTCAATTGTCTTAATCAATAGCGTTCCTCGTCATGCCATTCATTTAAATACAAATTTATAAGCCATTGCTGTAATCGTCATTCTTTGTTGAATGTTTCCATTGTGTTCCATTTATATACATCAAACAGTAACTTACAACCAAACGAATTAGACAACCTTGTACAACAGCTGTCTACCACATTCCTTCTACTCGGTGATATAAGTTGTTCTACTTTAAACTCGTGATCTTCTATTCAGAAAATATCGGGCACGATCCGTAAAATAAATTGTAAGGAAAATAGCAACCTCAACATCTAAAATAAAATAATAATACCTTCAATACCATATACAACGTAGCATGTGTACTTGATAATAATATTTCTTAACATTTACCATCGTCTTATTATTCAGCAGATTTTCAAAGGCACACAAATCAAAAAGAGCAGATAATTCAGCAAGTTATAATCAATCGTTTTCACTGTTGGGACTTGTGGATTCTTTAAAAGAGGCCCATGATACATCAATCAGGCCTGATCTACCGTAGCGCACACTAATCGCTCTCGTGGACATTTTCGATGTTTTATTAACCACTGGTAATCTACTAAACATTTGGAAAATGGCCAAGGTAATAACTGTTCCCTAACCAGGGAAGGATATTACAGATCCTATTAACTACCGCACCATTGCTTTGATGAGTCGCGTCTGTAAAACGAAGGAACGAATGATTAATGCAGGCTCGTTTGGTGTTTGGAGTCAAACAATTTAATATCTCGTTTTCAAAGTGGCTTCCCATATGGCCGTAATACAAACAATCATCTGGCATGACTTGAAACATTCAATCTCCATGCTTTTATCAAGACACAACGTTTGGTAGCTGTTTTCATCGACTTGGAAAAGGCCCGTGATAGAACATGGAGGTATAGAACAATGAAAGACGTTCATAATTTGGGTCTAAAAGGCTGTCTATCCCACTATTATCTCGAACTTTCGCTTAGATATGGAATTAAAAGTACAAGTGGGCTCTCTGATATGCACGAACAAGAGATTCTTTTTAATTTATCATGTGCAGTGCATGCTCAGCCATTTAACAGCGTCATCATCAGCAAGGTCATTGGACAATTGTTCACAATGTGTGACATGGACTGCAGAGCACCACATATACAGGAAGAGTCAGTGGCCTGGCCCCTCGGACAATGTTGACTGCGTAACGACCCTGTCCTGCCCGGAAACGGTTCAGAGTGGTCCACAGATATCGTGGAAGGTTGATGCCAGGAGGGCAGGCAGAAGGATCAGGTACGAAGGAGTGGTTTACAATATCTGCTGAATACCACTCATCACTCCGTGTCGAAATAGCTGTCATATCTTCTGGCAACGGACATAGCCAGAATGGATGTCTCGAAGCCAAGCTGACTGCTGGATGTGAGGTGATGTCCATGTACAGTGGAAGGTTCTCACATTCATAAACCTTAGCCAGCAGTTTTGTGGTTGCTTCCTGGCGACGCAGATGTGGAGGAGGAATCTTGCTGAATACCGGTAGCCATGGTAAAGGAGTAGACCGTTGTGTTCCAGAGATTACGCGCATTGTTGTGTTTAGCTGGACGTCAATTAGCTTAGTATGGGATGATCTGATCGAACCCAGATAGTTCAGTACTCTGCTGTTGAATAACAGAGGACCAGCACTAATGTCTTGAGTGTCTGAGCACTAGCGCCCCAGGTTGAGCCAGCCACTTTACGGAGTAGGTTGTTTCGAGGTCTCAGTTTTGCTTCAGTTTTCGTCAGGTGGTTTTAGAATGTCAGTGATCTGTCCAGAGTCACACACGAACAAGAGATGGATTTGCCTTAAGGCATTATTTTATCTGTTACCCTTTTTAACAGAACCATTAATAACATTGCCAAGTGTTAGGCTCCTGGTGTGGATTGCTCCATACTATGTCGATGAGTTTGTAATGCGTTATTAATCCAAACATATGCATACGATTGAAACACAATTGCAACAAAATATAAACAAGATTCAAAACTGAGCAGTTGACAATAGTTTTAAATTCCTAAAATCAAACACTGCACGTATGCACTTCTGTCAGGTACAAAGATAACATGATGATGTTAAACTCACGTTGGACTGAACATTTATACCGGTTGTTGCGAAAACATGGTGTTTAGGTATTGTCTTTGACAAAAAAAACTTACCTTCATTCCACACATTAAGAATTGAAAGCTAAATGCTTGAAAGCCCTTGATTTACTCAAGGTAGAAGTTCACAATGACTTGAGTGCTGATCGTGACATTGTTCATAACCTGTATAGTGCCTTAGTTACAAACTGGATTATGTTTGCTTTTTTATGGTTCAGGCAGAAACTAATATTTAACGATGGTTGACCCAATTCACAATCAATCAATATGACTCGCGTTGGGAGTGTTTAGGACTTTCCCAACTGAATGCCTTTGGGACAAAATCCTGTAAAACCTGCTTTAGTGTCTGTTTTTGAATCAAACTAAACAACGTTATACAAAAATAACCAAATGCCAATGATACCTTTAGCATTAGAATATCTTCAAGGCTTGATAATACCTTCCTGACTCCTGTAACAACACAACATACTTTTTACTCTGCCGATAAAATCCTTCTATTTTTCAAAACTCTTAAAACTGAAAATGTGGCTAAGCACTTTTCAAAATTGCCCTATCTTTTCTACCATCTGATTTTAAAATACCACATATCGATTTGAAACCTGACATAAAATGATGATTATTCAGTAGGTGGCAGGCAGGCATCATGGAATAGTGATGTGAATATCAAGCGCCTTAGGCGAGTGGCCTCCTCCCTACACAACAATCAGTAAAGACGGGGTAGTCATTGCAAGAATTTGACTTCGTCATAATTTTATAACCCACTCCTAAACATTAAAGGGCGAAGATTCCACCAGAATATGTTCTTTGGGCAAACTTATTAGTGTGACACACTTTCTGATAGATTATTTCGATCTCCAACAACAACAAAAAAAGATCATCATTACCAAATTGTTCAGAACATGGTGGAGCTATCTGATGCAGCAAGTGTGACTTGTCTATTTAATTGTTTTAAGGAAGTAAGCCATTTACTCTAAAAGATATCTGTGCACACCCTATTATTACGTGTCTAGGCTCGTACAAAAGTAACAAAGAAAAGAGTGAAACCAACAAGCTTTGTAAATTTAACAAAATAATTTATTTCCCTAGAAAACAAGGTAAAAATATGAAAAAGGACTTACGGTTTATGAATCAAATCCAAAAATTAACCCTAGAATTTAAAAATATAAGTCCTATCACTAAAAAGTTCTCAATGAATCAAGTTCGAATCCCGATGAAGTTCCAAGATGGAAGGCGATGACGTCTTCTATATCATGTTTTGTGCTGTCGTGTCAACAGTTCCTTGTAGAATCACTAAAGTTAATATTCTGGCTTTAGAATTCCGAATAATTTCCAATAAATGTCTTTGTCCAAGAATTTTGATGAGCACTAGATATTTCCAGGAAAATAAATTATTTTAAATAAAAATTTCAACTCAACTGGTCACAACACAAAAATATCTTTGAGCTCCGAAGGTATGAATTACGACTGACAAGAAAAACACTGATACCTCACTTTAACTCCACTTACAACGCAGAAAGGACCACGTGATAGGGTCACGTGATCACGTACTTTCGAGAGTCATAGTAACATCATATGTCAATTATCACGTCCGCCATGGACGAATTCGATTCTACCTAACGAATCTTAAGATTGAATAAAAATAAAAAAGTTGACACGCAAGCCAGGTATGACCTTGATTACGACCAATGATTTTCACTCTGGGAAAGAAATAAAAAAAGTTGTTATCAAGTTCTGAATCAAGGTCCGCAACTAAGGTCAGCTAAAAATACAACATAGCAATACTGGTTATTTACCAGGTCAAAACAGAACTGAATTTTCCGAAAAAATGTCAAATCCAGTAAATAAAGTTATCATGACAATAACATGTAATGAAATAAAGACAAAATAAAAAATTTAAATCTAACACACAAGTAATTAAATTACATATACGTAACACTATATCCTTTCCGTATTTTTAACCTACACGTTTACTGTTGATAACCTTAAATTATCTGTTGTTGTCTAATTACCCTTTATAGACACCATTCACACTGCCTGTTGATTGGGAATCTTCACATATTATCCTTACCATAACATCGTTTTGTTTTTGTCCTTTATCATTCGTTTATAACGAACCACTTCACGTACATAAATCATTTATCATATAACGTCTTCCTGTGGCACTACATAGCCTTTCAGTGCTGTTGCACCGTAAAATCACACTCAATTAATTTTGACTAAATGGGTTAAACTGTCCACCTACCTCTCCATAAGTTACTACAGTTACAAGAGCTCTTCGTTGCGCATGATCTTTAGCCACGAGAGGTAACTGACTGATAGATGGATGGATTGATATTTGACAGCCCGTCAACACAGCAATGGTACTATTGAGTTGAGGGAATTGCGAGTCAAATGCCCGACCCTCGAACACATCAAAACGGCCTACGGTCTGGGTAGGACACGAACATTTAACTTCTGCTTGAAAACCGGCTTGTTAACCAAGGATCGATAATAACAAAGAAACCACACGGAATAATAAGAAAATCAAGTATGGAAGGAATACCCTGTTTTACATATGAGGACAACATAAATGTTCGTGAATCGTGTTTTAAAATAGCATCTATATGAACATTATTTATTCAATAGCAAGCTGAAAGAGTATTAAAAACTGTACTCCCAGTATAAGTTAATTTAGGCAATCAATGTTTGTCTACCGACTTAAAGTGGATAGGTTATCAATATTTATAGGCTACTGCATTTGTATGGAAAATATGAACAAGTTTTTCGGACGGAAATACTGCACGACCTTGGGAGTGCAGTATATCCATCTGACAAAACGAGTTCATATTTTCCCATACAAGTGCAGTAACCTTTTTATTATATGCTCATTTTCTTATTCTAACCAAGGCTTAATTATATAAACAAAAATACACTACAAGAAACAAAGTAACTAAATGTAGGCCGTATTCCAAACTAAATACACAACAGCAGATTCATCATTACACAACAACAACATTATTAATGCGCACATAACTCCGCCCAGATAAATTTGAACGTAGTCGCGCTAGACATAAGTTTCAAAAGAAAATGGCTTTTTGGTCTACTTAAAATTTATATTTGGAGTCATATTGTGAATGAGTACGCATTGCAACAACTTTTCCATTTGATCTGGAATGAATAGAGTTTGGTATTTTTGTCGATTCTACGAAATTTCGTGATTATGGACTGGATTTATCTGTGCCAATTCTACATGAAATACATCGGATTTCAGCAGCGAGGGAGAAGCGCGTTGACATCTGCAAGTGTGGTTCTGTTCTGTCATTGAATGTTTGAAATCATGATGTGGGAAAAATATGAAGTATTTCAATTGCAATTACTAAAAAAACGGTATAGAACTTAATGTTTATTTCATTTTGGGTGCAGTAAGGAGGATGTAGTTGCACTTGGAATATAGTCGAAATTACAGTACAATTTCGAAATGTGTAATCAAGCTGGAGAACCAATGACATGACTCATATAATTCGTATTTGAAGAACTAAGAAAGTACATTTTGAGGAAATTCAGGATGTAAAACTGTTAAGTATATTCGTTGCCATTCTTATTACCAGCTAAAGAAGACAGTTTATGCCTTGTCACTTGCATGTTATTTGTAAGGACCCTGTCTGGCGTCCATAGCTGGCCTAAATCCGAAACATTGTATCAAAAAAGTTAACGCGGAATGTGCAAAGCAGCTGGTATGTGGCAGTCCACGAAACATCTGCTTTAGTTCATTCAGAAACAAATTTAATCAACCAAAACGTAAAGCGTCTACTACGAGAGTGTACGTGATTTGTTTACAAAGTAGTTCCTAATAAATATTGGATACATGTGAGTTCAATATAAATTGCACGTGAGTGCAGTATCGTAAAATATTACACGATTCTAACAATGTAAAGTTAAAGGAGAAAAAAATAGTATATAATGAGCATAGATATTCAATCATAGCATGTATGATAAATGTAGAGAGCTATTTGATAAAACAAGTAGGTGTGCTTGTGATCCATTTATTGGTCTGAAAAGCGATTTGATAATTTTCGAAAGGTTTGCACTGTCACGAATATCTGTGAAAAATTAAATGTCATCAGATTACATGGAATTGTCGCAGTTGTCTTCATCTTGAGTCCATCTGGTCATATGACAAGAATACGATATCTTGAAGCTATATAGAGTTTACATTGACGTAGAATGTGTTGAAAAGTTTGGATATGCCCACATGCACCTTACCTATATTTGGGAAGCAAATCACCAGGAACAAAGGGTCAAATTACATCTTGCAAAATAATCACATATTAGACAACTAAACTAATCGTGCTTGAATCATCTGGATGTCAGGATGTCAGGTTGTCCAAGTCAGTTTTATCTTAAAATACTACCCGAGACACACATTTGGTAGCTCTTGTTAATTGTTCTCCGTGCTTCCAAATATGCTTTGTTTTCTAAAGATTATTTGTGTACAGTAATCATATAGAGTAATCATAGATAAAATCACCAGTCAAGTACTGAAAGTATAGAAGATAAATGTAGTTTTTCCAAGGACAAGATATCAAATATTTGTTTCAAATTTCTTCAAAGTATTATCTTTCTATCATGCCTTTTACAGATAAATACCTGACGTGTACTCTACAGCTCAGACAGGTTTTCAATAGAATCCATTAAGATGCTACAGTTTAAATCATATCTTGATCAGGGTGTACAAATTTATTCCAGACTGATTGTTCTAGTTTTGAACATGATATTGGACGAAAACACTACGCCGATCCTAGAAAGGAAACATTCTTTTGTCCGAGGATATATCTAGTAAAAATTTAAAAGAAATGAATACGACTGTTAACATATTTTCAACACAGATGAACTTCATATTGTATTCGTTTGTATGAATTATGTTTAATGATGTGTACAGGCCCGTTTGTTATCACCTAATGAACCATTTGGTTTATTTGTGTTTTTTACGAGACATTGCTAGGTCTTCATTACCCCTAACATTCAAGACATGATATATGATCATGTGCGATATTGTCCATTAGCTTGTTTGATATAGTTTTACATGTTTACATATTATTCTTCAATTGCTTCTTTCATCTTTTAGTGAAATAATTGCATCGTCTTGTAACATCTAGAATACATCTGGCTTTATTGGCTATGACGTTCCTATTGTATTCAATATTGAACGTGTGCTTTAGTATTATCATTTTGTTGATAAATCCATAAAGGGTATATATTGATGAATCCATGTATTGATGGTGTCTGTTAATAAATATATAGATTAATGATATATGTTGATAATGTGCCTTTATAAGCATTTATAGTAAATAAAAATCAATGATAAAACTTTAAAATTACCCTTGTTCCTTATCCTTGCAATAATAAAGAAGTTATGGAAATAAACTTTACTAAGTCCGATTTTTTAAAGCTTCCTGATATGTGATTACGTTCATTCTTTATTAAAATATTATATTTTATTGCTAAAATCTATGATATCAAAGGGTTAATTAATATTGAACATATGCGTCATGGACACGACTTTTTGCATAGTTATAACAGTGATGATTGCATTCCAGACATGATGTAATTTGCTATATTGCAATATATAATGTGAATAGTGTAGACGTTCAGATTGAGAGAGTTCTTAAAATCATATTAATGCAGATAATATTTTTAAATTTCTTAGTACTTGATGTCCAGGTTGGCGACAGCCTAAATGCAGTACCAAACTGTGGCCAATTACAAAGTTTGTACCCTGCATTGGTCGCGTCACACCGCATGGGGTAGACAGTTCAATGCTCATTAGGTAACTTCATGCTATCTTCCATTCAATCTCATCTTATGGATCGACATGACTGCAGACTAATCGTTTGAATACACTAAAACTTGCTCTAGGTCAACAATGTTTGACCCCCATTAGACGGTGTCGATTTCTCAGAATAATTAGACACACCATTTTTTAAGAGGTTCATATTGGATTTTAGAGACACATCGGAGACGCACGAGGAAATTATGTTATTGCAAACAATGGACATGTGTATCTAAACTTCGAGTTGGTCTTGAAA
>JAECUM010021221.1:0-12711 GCA_016617855.1 Megalonaias nervosa
ACTTGAAGAAGGTGTTTGTAACGCACAGGTCATGATAGGTGCACAGCTTCAGCAGTCTTTGACCATTTTCATTGGTCTTTCCAGTGCCATGATGTCCGAGGCAGGTAGGCCATGACTGGTGGTCAGCACCAACTCTAGCATTAAAGTTCCCGAGGAGGAATAGTAACTCGTCCTTAGGGCATCCCTTGATCTGCTCGTCCAGCTGCCCATAGAACTGATCCTTTATGTCTTCTGGAGACGTGAGGGTGGGGGCATAGACACTGAGGATGTTGACATGACCTGCAGCAGTGGCAAGGCGGATGGACAAAAGACGTTCAGTGCCCCCTGAGGGAGGCTCAACCGAGGCCAGGAGGGTGTTTTTGATGGCAAAGCCAACTCCGTGCTGGTGGGGCTCCTCAGGTTGTCGGCCCTTCCAGAAGAAGGTGTAGTTTTCCTCTCTGAGGGAACCGCTGGAGGCAAACCTGGTTTTCTGGAGGGCAGCTATGCTGACATTTAGTCTGGAGAGCTCTCTGTCGATGATGGCCGTCTTCCTGGTGTCTTCCACCTCCCTGAGGTCGTCAGAGATGCATGTGCGCATGGTGCGCACGTTCCAGCTTGCGAATCGAAGAGCTGGAGTCTTGTTTAATTGTTTCGTGTTTCTTTTGTCTGGTGCGGAGTTTCCGTCTGCTTGTCATGCTGAGCAACACACTGAGCTCCAGGCACCCACTGAAGCAGGCAGACGTTGGCGGGCCAACACCTTACTGACCGGGGGCTGCCCGGCTTAAGGCGGGCGATAGTCGGCCAGTGGGACTCGATGATCCCTCCCACCGTCGAAGCTGACTCGTGGCGCCCCTTCCCTACGCCAATCGGGTGGGACTTATAACCCGTAGACTGCCAGCTAACGTGTTGTTTCCTCACTCAAGGGCAAGGCTGGAGTGGCCTCTCCAGGGCGCAATCCTGGGCGTGTAGTACGGAGATCCTGGGCTGCCCAGACGTCAGGATCCCCCTCTCGTCCTTGCTGGTGGGGTACAAAGGAATGCTGAGCATGACATTTGGCACCAGTTTGGATGCAGGAGCTGCCGGAAGGAAGTCGTAGTTGACACCCAGCCGCCTTAGGGGCTCCACTCCGGATTTTCTGTCTGGGTTTACTCCCGTAGCTTTTCCTTCTCCCAAAGATATCCACAAGGCAGCGGAGCCATCATCCAACGGCACTTCGTTGGTTTCGATAACACCATCGAAATCAACAGTTTGAGAGAAGTTATTGTAGGCTATTAGAAACAACGGAAGACTCTTATCCCTCATTGAACGGTGGAGAATCTTTGGAAATGGAATGGCAGGATAGCTTGAAAACAGAACCTCAAGACCAAGACAAAGAGGACGAGGTAGTGGTCAAGTCCAGATGGCCAGAACAAGAACAACATTTAGTGTCGTGTTTTGCTAAACACCTGGCGGATACAATTACGGAATTGAGTAAGAAATATTGTTATGGATGTCAAAACGATCATCCCTGTTAAATTCAACACGATAAATGTATGATGATGAGTCAAGAAGAAAAATTGGACGAGTATCTGGACGACGCTTGGAGTCTCATCTCAGAAGAAACAGTGTTGCATGAGTGGTATAAAGGCTTGCGTGATCATTCCTGTCCTCCACTGACTACTCTAGAGATCTATCGCATCGAAGCTGTCTTAGCCCAGAGTGCGGAGACAAGGCAAAGAAACGGATACTTGACAGATCGTTTCAAACAAAAAGTCAGAATTGAATTGATGACTTATCATTACCTGTGAAAAAAAACAAAAACAACACAACAGAACATGGATACCTGGTAACTTTATTACCTTTTGAACAATAGTTCGTATACTGCTTCTTGGAATCCTGTCTTGTGCGCTAAAGATGAACTACCTCATCGCAAACCTCAAGACCATCAAGCTTATGTCATCAACACGGACGAAAGTCATCTCCCAGGAACTCACTGGGTTGCCGTCTACTTCCCTCAAGAGGATTGTGTGGAGTATTTTGATTCGTATGGATTATCCCCTTTGGAAGACGACATCATTGACTTTATGAGAAGAAATGCCCAGACGACACGATTAAATAACGTGAAATTACAAGGCCCATATTCCATAGTGTGTGGACAATATTGTGTGTATTTTCTTCATCAACGCAGTCTTGGATATCCTTTAGAACATTTAGTGACTTATTTTGATCGTTACTCTTCTAGAAACGATGAGAAAGTAGATCGATGATTTTGTGACCATTATGGCTATCTTTTGTCTTTAGCTAGGAAACGGAGTGTACATCAATGGCCTTATGACTTTCATCAATGGAAATCTCACATGATTTCACAACGTTGTCAACCTTGTCAAAAATAACTTGTTTGATGTTATTGTTACTTGTTAATTGTTAGTAGTTGATTGTTGGTTGAATAAAAAAATGTTGTGTTTTGAAAAAATGTGTCTGTCTCTTGTTTTCAAAAAAAAAGACTGTGAATATATGCTCTTTGACTTTCTCTCTATCCCTCACCATGACATTCGCTATCATAGCGTTCCGACACTAAAACCTAGTAGGGATGTTTTCTATCGCGTCCGCGTTTGAACCATATAAAGCGGGTTGGTTTTCAGTCTGGGCATCCACTGTTGAATCGTCAACCTATGAACATGCCTTCCAGACTAGCCAAACTGAACGAAGCTGACGTCAGTTTACATCGTGTCAGGCTAAACATGATACCGAAGCCTGAAGAGATAGAGAATGTGAGGATGTTAGTCATAACCCAAGACCTAGTAGAAGAGGTTTTCAGAGAGGAAATCAAAAAAGAACAAGAAGAATGGACAGAGAAGTACAGACTTCAGAAACAGAGAGAACAGCAACAGCAGTAGCAGCAAGAACCAGACAAAGGTTTTGTCGACTGTCGTGTGGACACCAAATACTTCTCCTTCTCTTTCCGCAGAAGCAGGCCGTATCGTATAGGAAAGCCTGCTGCCAGACGGGGACGCAATCTTAGACAGTAAAAAAAGATTGCCATCACTCCCGTTAACAAAAAAAACCCCAGCCCTTTTCAGGCTTACCCCAATACTCTAGAAAAGAGATACTAATTCAATTTGCCAAAACAAATTTGTGTGTTTGTGTCTTTCAAAAATAAAAAGAAGTTTGTCTATAAGCACTTCGTTTCTTTTGTCAGTAAAAAATCCACCCTTTGTTTTCTCTGTCTTGTCAAATCGTGCATGTCTGTGTTGGTAAGTAGAAGGTAAAAAAGTCTACGTGGGTGTTTCTTTTAGATCCGCGCGTTTGATGTTTTGTTTTTGGTTATGGTAAGTTTTGGTGCCTGGGGATGTTTTCCTTCACGTTCGTGCTCCAGGAATATAAAGCAGAGCACTCCTCAGTCTGGCTGCCATTGTTGACTAGTCAACTTAAAAAGAAGATGAGCAGACTACAAAAACTGGTGGAACTCCAGATGCACCTGAAGCATGCCAGGCGCCTTCTAGATGAGTTGGCTATGGAGGCGGTACAGGAGGAAGCCAGGTTAAAAGAAGAGGAGGAAAAAAAGAAGGAGGAAGAAGAAGAAAAGAAGAGAGGGGTCCTGCCTCACCTCATGATAAGACTTGTCTGTGAGGTCAAACCTGAGGTGAGGACGCCTACACAACCATTACCAACACCACAGCCACTACCAGTACCACAACGACCGAGAGCCGCTGTCCTTGAAATTGAAAATTGGGAGGTGGAGGCTTTGGAGGAATTAGAGAGACAGCGGCAAGAATGGGAGCCGTATCAACATCATCCCCGGCCACAAAACAGAAGAAGACAGAGGGCAGTCTTCAGAATCCCAGAAACTGACGATTGGGGATCTGAAGCCAGTCAACTTCCCTCTGCGCTCCCAAGAACAAACATCAATTGGGAGCAGGACTGGAGCTGGCGATGCGTGTGTGGTCCCCGCCCTGGGAGATGTCATCATTAACCAGGTGCATTTGGAGTTCCAAGAAAAAGCAGCCCTTCTCAGGGCTAACCAAACCCCTAGAAAAGAGAGACTATTCAAGTTTTCAGTTGGTGTGAATGTAGAGTAGTGTGACTATAAACATTCACTTCTTTACTGATGTGTGTGTGTGTGTGTGTGTGTGTGTGTGTGTGTGTGTGTGTGTGTGTGTGTGTTTGCGTTCGCATTCGTTTGTGAGGATGGTATAGTGTGTATGTTTGATGCATTCTCATTCGTTGGTGAGGATAGTAAATATGGTGTGTCTTATGCTTTCTCATTCGTTGGTGAGGATAGTAAATATGGTATGTTTTATGCATTCGCGTACGTTTGTGTGGATAGTAAATAGGTGTGTGTTTTATGTATTCGCGTACGTTAATGTGGATAGTAAATATGGTATGTTTTATGCATTCGCGTACGTTGGTGTGGATAGTAAATAGGTGTGTGTTTTATGCATTCGCGTACGTTGGTGTGGATAGTAAATATGGTATGTTTTATGCATTCGCGTACGTTGGTGTGGATAGTAAATAGGTGTGTGTTTTATGCTTTCTCATTCGTTGGTGAGGATAGTAAATATGGTGTGTTTTATGCGTTCTCGTTCGTTGGTGAGGATAGTAAATATGGTATATTTTATGCATTCGCGTACGTTGGTGTAGATAGTAAATCATATGTGAAGTGAGTGTAAGGTGTGTGTTTTATGCTTTGTCATTCGTTGGTGTGGATAGTAAATCATATGTGAAGTGAGTGTAAGGGATGTTTTCGTTCACGTCCGTGCTTGACGTATATAACGCTGAACGCTCGTCAGTCTGGCTACCCACGTTGACTAGTCAACACAAAATGGAATTGTTTGACGAGTTAAGAGACAGTTATTTTTGGATGACGGATGCAGCCTACGTGGTGGAAAGGCTAGAGCAGGAATGGAACTATCCAGACAGCCAAGACATTGTGACCAGTCAAGTCACTAGCTTGAACGTAGCCAGGGATCAGGTGGCAGGAATGAAAGAAGAGGAGGTGGAAAAAAAGAGGCTTCATCCATTGTAAATATGTGAGAGTGGGGACATTGAAGGACGCACTGATAATGTCATCCAAGTGAGGTGTTTTTTAGAAGAGCAAGCAAATTTACGGAGTGGTCTTTTCTCCTGTGGGGATTAGAGAAATTAAGGAAATCTGAAGACCTAATGAGAAAAGTGATGAAAGAAGAGGTAACGAAAATCAACGACACATGGGCAAAAGAGAGAAAGAAGGTAAACAGAAAGAGAAAAGAGGAGTTTGAAAGACTAAATGAAAACTGGATGAAGGTACAGGAAAAGTTTAGAGAGATGGGACATCCTGACGATTCCAGACGAAGAAAAGAAAAAGAAGAAGAAGGGAATGATTGGAAAAGTGAAGAGCTGGTGGAAAAAAATGGAGACAATAGAAGAAAAACCCAAAGGGCCACTCCACTGCCTCGAAAAGATTTATTCTTTCTTGCCTAAAAAAATTATTCGATTGTATAATTTATCTTGTAACTCCCAAAAACATCATTCTCTTATCTAAAATTGTTTTTAGTCAGTTGTATAATTTGGGTATAATATTATAATATCCACAAACACGGACGCGAATGGTTCAAACTTTATATAGAAATGACACAGGTGGCATGACGTCACGGTACTTGCTATATACTATACACAAACACGGACGCGAATGGTTCAAACTTTATATAGCAATGACACAGGTGGCATGACGTCACGGTCCTTGCTACATTGTTGCAAGTGTCCAGTACCGTGACGTCACCCTACCTGTTCCATTCCTCTTGTCCCTATGCAAAATTGCCATTGTCCGTATACAGTCCCAGGGTGTGCTAGTCGCTATACAAAATTCCCATTGTCCGTAGACAGTCCCAGGGTGATTTTTTTGTCCGTAGAAATCTTGTCCGTAGACAATCCGGGGGGTGGGGGTGGGGTGTCTGTAATGCTAATTCCCATTGTCCGTAGACTATCCCACTACACTACTCATGACCCATAAGCGGTCGCTGTTAGATCTTTTCTTAGGACAGGGGGCATCTGATTTTAATCAGATTGTGAAATATGCAAGCATTTAAGTGGCACAATATACATTAACTGAGATATCATAGAATAACGCATGTCTTCAAGTCATTTGGTACGTTGTTCTGTATGTTTCATAGGCAGGAATAACCTTTTCGAGAACACCAAAATAATGAGACATCTTGTTTATCTGTTTGGCTAAACTCCAAGAAGAATGGAGAATAACATTATTTTCTCTACAGATGAAAAACCTTAAGTACGCATGTATGACATATTTGATACGTGGAGGATTCCTTATACTTCCTCGCGATTATCTTGTACTTTGTAGCAGGTAAAGTGACGATTCCAAACGATTTAGCCGTTGAAGGGAGTAAGAACTCATGGTATCCTGCACTCTAATCAACATACTGAAGCGTACACCTTAAACGAGAATATACAAATAATTTCTTTCCTGGTGTGTCTTGTAAACTAGAGGCGCATATATTTTCAAACAGTGCCCAAAATGAGGCCTTCTTCTCTTGGGTGAAGCTGCTGGATACAATTGTGCAGAGGTTTGTTATATTTTACAGACACACCTTTGATAGCCTAGAAATGTTTAGAATAAACCAGTTTGTTTCATTTATTCTAAGATTGAAGCAAACAATAATGGAAGATGCTAAATGGTATTGATATCAGCATACGTTTTAATGAAGTTATTTCGTCGTAAAGAATAGCTAGCTTTATATAAAGGATATTATTTCAGATGTAAGCATAATCAAGAACTGTGGTTTTGCCTTTCGACTTAAACACACAAGCTCATACTGTTATATTTTGTTGTTAAACAAAGTCTAGCTGTCTTATCACTTAAATGCATATAATGCAATTATAAACAAAAGTGGAACCAACCTTTTAAAGATATTTCATGCAGCAATTACTGTATCCCCAAAGTCGAAAAATCAATTACTGACACTTTACAGCATTAAGTCATAGTTTGACATTAAGTCTCTGTTCAACTTGCGGGAGCATGTTCAGGCGCCTGCTCCGTCCCTGCCTGTTTCCATATCTAATAATTTATTTAGCCTAACTACTAAGTGTGAACACAATCCTCCATGACTGACGTATAAATATAGATGGCATACATTTTCAAAGACGGGAAATGTTCTTGCTTCATTAAATGTAATTTGTCGAAAGCTGACTGCTATATTTTGTGATGACAAAAGTGCAATATACATTTACCTCGTACGCCTTGACCATGGAAAATCTCGTATCAATCGAATAATGTGTTAGTTTATTGGTTTAAACAGTACTGTTGACTCTGTCTTGGCTATATCATGCAAGAGGATGGAAGTAAACCGTCTTTCAGAAAGACACACCAAGGCAGGCTTGGGCGGATTTCAAGCCCTCGTACCCTCGGAATAATAATAAACCAATATCGGTTCCCATGAGTGGACACGGTACCACATAAGGCAATATTATATAATCTGTTTGTACGTTGTATTAACGTTCAACAAGGTATGTTATGTATCTATGCATTGTACTTGAAACGTGACCTATAATATATAAATTTAGTCCATTGTATATTTCCGTGGTCTTTCCATCAGATGTTAAAGTTTTGTCTTTGATTTGGTCGGTTATTAAAATATTTATCATTCCAATAATTATTTCATTTATAGAGTCAGATAGAATCCGGAGAAAATATGTGTTTTCTTAATATCTTTATTGTGATTTTTGCTTAATTTTATTTGTCACCGATATTTTTTTGTATTGCAGCCATATTCTGTTTTTGTTTGTCTAAGTTATGTAGTTTTCACATTAGAAAATGTGTATTATCGGTCTCAGATTGAATGATATCACGTTACACAGATTATCAACCTGTGTGTACACACACTGACTTGTAACTGAAAATTATTGTTTTCCCAACACCTCAAGTAATTGAATAACATCCATCTAGCTGCATTTCTATAACATTTGACTCATGCTTCCGCAAATGGTTCAGTACCTATAACATCACCAGTCTGTTTCTCTATTAAGATCGGTTAGATCCGAAATTTCCTTCGAAAACAAACTGGAACGTTTGAACTCATTGAAACGCTTTTTTAACATACTGGTCCCTTTAGGGATTGGAGGGAGGTCAATATAAAGTCCTTTATTGATTGTTACTGCTCTCCAGCTTCTGTTTGTACTTCATCTAACAAGGTATACAGTTTTGACTGATATTGATCCTTTGAAAGTGCAGCCATTTGTCTTCTCACCAGTTCACACCTCTATATTTTTAAAATTTCCATCATAATGATCCCACACACTGGCATACGTTCCCGGAATATTTCATACCACACGTTGGCATCCTTTTCAACTTGTACTATACGGTAATCACTCTCCTCCCCAGGTCAGAATGTAAATATGTATTCCATTCAATCTATTGCAAACAGTTGTCTTTCTTGTATGATATTTAGTATATCGATTATATATTTATGCATAATGTCATGTTGTCTTAAACATGAATGGTAATTTCAACATACGTTAATTTAAATATATGATTTCAATGGCGCTAGAACATAATATTTCTTAATTATTTCCCTTGTACCACGATGAATCACTGTCATTATTCATGGCATCGTGTGCTTTCATGTACATGATGTGAAATTGTAGGTGGAAAAAGTAATTATTTGCTACTTGCATATACTTTCTAAGCCATGCACAATGTTTTCTTTTTAAGGTTAATAATCATACACATAATACGACTTGCATTTCACATTACATCAACCGCTTTCCTTCTGATTTACTTTGATTATTATAACACAAAACATTTTTCGATTTTGCTCTCCAGTTATCTCATATAGAACGGTTATTTATCTTGCCAATTCTGTCCAGATAGGTCCACTTTGATGTCCAGTTCCAAATACTTTATACTGTTTGTCCGAATAAGATGTTGACTGTGGAATTTCCACATGAAGACTCTTCTTAACATTCCTCTTAAGTTCAGCCAATAATTTAATGTCGCTTTGTCGCATAAATCTTTGTAGTCTTATATAGCAGGGTTTAACCTGAGAACGCACAGCCTCTTGTTGAATTGATTTGCCCTCTTGTTTAATTGATTTGCCCTTCTTTTGAGGCGTATTTCATTTTTTTACAAATATAATTACAGCTCTTGGCGTATATACATATGGAGCAGTTACTTTGGTCAGGCGTTCACCTATAATATTTAGTTGTATAAATTCTATGATTGACTTTCTTCAGAGCCATTGAGCAAATTTAGTTTTAGATATTACTTTAAGTGGTCAAAATAGTTTGCACAACATTATAGCACCCATCAAAATATGATCCATTTGTCAACTCCACATAATAAATATTTATATTTGGTGATGTTAACTCTTTTCCAGTTGTATCAAATATGTCACCCTTTGTATCACAATTTTAATGAAAGTTTGTGCTCCGCCTATACCAATAATTGGTGGCAATAGTGTCCACAAAACAATTAGCAGCAGAATAAAAAACATTTAGTAGCATAATCTTCGACGTTTATTTTCTGAGCCTGGCTTGCAATTTTGATTTTGCATGTTAACATTACCATAGAGTCTTGCGGAAACACTGTTTCTTACAATTCGCTCCTCATCTATATTCATTTTTAAACCATCTGATGTTGTGAACTTAATACAGTCTTAAAATCTTCGTATGTTATTATACATTTATCTTCGATCCTGAGTTGGAATGCATACGAAATACCAGAAGCAATGTTGGAGCGTCTTAACGTTTTTGTTCTGGTCATCACTGAAATTTGCTGATAAACCTCCTTTTTACATCAGCAGTTTTTTCAAAGACATGTAATTTAATTTTGTATTTCCTAATTACGTTTTTAAATTTATTATCCACTAAACCTGTTATAGGAGTTTTAACATTACTATTAATATATCATTTTGTTATTGCATCACTTCTAATAATAGATTATATTAATTTTACAGCCTTACTTTTAGTCTTACGATGAACATGTGTCATTTGGAATGGTTCGGACTGTAGATGTACCCTTAAACGTGTCTTGGATAAACCAAACAGTTCTTGGAACTCATTTTGGATAGGCTAAATCGTTCTTGGAAGTTCAGGTTTGATTCATTAAATCGTTCTTGGAAAGTCTGTGTTGATAAGCTTAAACTTTCTTGGAAATTAAATTTGGATCAGCTATGCATACATAGATACATGCGAAGATACATACATACATACATATATACGAACGTGCGTGCTTGCATATATACGTGCATATATGTGATAGTTGATGTTTACTCTTAATTACAAAATGGCATTATGATGGATATTTTATATTCAGAAATACGTACCATTTAAAAGGAGACCAATGACGATGAAAAGTATGTCCAACGTCATTTTGATGTTATCAAGGAAATAACCATCTTATTGTACAAGCTACTGGCAATGCATTTAATAAAGAAACGTGCTGTTATTGTATTGTGTTGCACGAATAATCTCCAGCAGTACTTGCATATTTAAGTTTCTGTTTTGATATTATTCAGATTCAAACAAGGAACAATAATATAATTCTGTCTTTTTCTCCATTGTGAGAAATACGGATATGGGACAGTCAACGGAAATACATGTATCGACATTTAAAAGCTATTTCCCCACAACGGATTATTGAAATTTAAAAACAAATCATACTGGCACATATATATGTATGTTTAGTGTCAAAGAGTCTTAGTAGTTGTAGTAGTAGTAGTAGTAGTAGCAGCAGTAGTAGTAGTAATAGTATTAATTGAAGTAGTAGTAGTAGTAGTAATTGTAGTAGTTGTAGTAGTAGTAGTAGTAGTAGTAGTAGTAGTAATTGTAGTAGTAGTAGTAACAGTAGTAGTAGTAGTAGTAGTAATTGTAGTAGTAGTAGTAGCAGTAGTAGTAGTAGTAATTGTAGTAGTAGTAGTAATTGTAGTAGTAGTAGTAGTAGTAGTAGTAATTGTAGTAGTAGTAGTAATTGTAGTAGTAGTAGTAGTAGTAGTAGTAATTGTAGTAGTAGCAGTAATTGTAGTAGTAGTAGTAGTAATTGTAGTAGTAGTAGTAATTGTAGTAGTAGTAGTAGTAATAGTAGTAGTAGTAATTGTAGTAGTAGCAGTAATTGTAGTAGTAGTAGTAGTAATTGTAGTAGTAGTAGTAGTAGTAATTGTAGTAGTAATAGTAGTAATTGTAGTAATAGTAATTGTAGTAGTAGTAGTAATAATTGTAGTAGTAGTAGTTGTAGTAATTGTAGTAGTAGTAGTAGTAATTGCAGTAGTAGCAGTAGTAGTAGTAATTGTAATAGTAGTAGTAGTAGTAGTAGCAGTAGTAGTAGTAGTAATTGTTCTAGTAGTAGTAGTAATTGTAGTAGTAGTAGTAGTAGCAGTAGTAGTAGTAATTGTAGTAGTAGTAGTAGTAATTGTAGTAGTAGTAGTAGTAGTAGTAATTGTAGTAGTAGTAGTAGTAATTGTAGTAGTAGTAGTAGTAATTGTAGTAGTAGTAGTAGTAGTAGTAGTAGTAGTAGTAACATAAAGGTCCCATTAAAATATTGCACTAAGTGAAACATTCTTACTTCGTGACATTGTATGTATGTATGTATATGTATGTATGTATGTATGTATGTATGTATGTATGCAAGCATACATGCATGCATGCATGAATAAATGAATGAATGAACGTAAAAACATTTTACTATCTAATGCGCAATTTTCGAATTAGTGGCAGATTTAGAAACCGGGTGTGACTGTTATCTGTGTTTGTAAATCTTGCTTCTGTTTTAATAACTTCAATACATCAGAAAAGTAATCATCGCGAAAGTCGTATTATGTTGATGAAAGAAGACTATCTTAGTCAGAGGTATATGCACCAAATTGCATACGTAATTTGTTCTGAGTCAGCGGAAAGAAGAAATTTGATATGGCAAAGGGATACGTCGAGTCATGGATCTTTCCCTTGATTCAGTACAAAACAAACATGCGGTTGTATATTAGTTATTTCCCCAGCACATTTATTTTGTATTTGGTGTTGAAGGATAATAGTAGTAGTAGTAGTTGTATTAATAGTAGTATTAATATAAAAGTCCCATTGAAGTTTTCCGCAAAGTGACACATTCTTACTTCGTTCCTTTCTATGTATGCATGTATGTATGTTTGTATGTATGTATGTATGTATGTATGTATGTATGTATGTAAACATTTTTGCTTTCTAAGGAGTAGAATTAGAGGTAAATATAGATTCCGGGTGTGTCAGTATCTGTCTTTGTAAAGAAAGCGTGTGCTTGAATAACTTTTATACTTGACAAAAGTAATCAACACAAATGCCGTATTATGTTGATGAAGTAGACTTACTTAGTAAATGGTATATGCACAAAAGTGTTTACGTGTTTTTTTCTGACTAAGCGGAAACAACAAGATTGACATGGCGTAGGGATACGTCTAGGTCGTCAGACTCAGGCGTATTCATATGCCACCTCAAACGAGTTCTTTCCCCTGACCCAGTACAAAACATGAATGCAGTTTTGTATTCATTACATTCCCCTTTTGACGCTTTCCAAGTATTATTATCTTTAATGAATGAATGCAAATCGAAAAGGATTGGACTATATAAACGATCGATTTGATGCCTATCAAAGTATCTAATAGCGGACGTCAAAGAAGGCGACTTACTGGTTCAAATCTAGGTATTATTTATATAAAGGAGTAATGTAACATTACTCGAGCGCTGGCCTAAGAATAATTACTTTTAAGACTATATATATATATATATATATATATA
>JAECUM010021223.1:0-70964 GCA_016617855.1 Megalonaias nervosa
TGTAAAATTCAGGATATTTGCTACATTTCTACTTCGTCATTCAACCGATAATTTTTCTGGAACTGTATCTGTAGTGTTAAATAGGATACCGAAGAAACGTTTATACTGGAACCAACTGATAAAAAATTAACCGCAGCGTCTTCCTGGTGGTGTCTTGAATTTATCGCTGAAACACCTCAATTGATTACTTAATATAGTATAATGATCGACGCTAACCAACACAGATACAATCAAGTATGTGAGTTACAAACC
Organism: Megalonaias nervosa; assembly: GCA_016617855.1. Lineage (NCBI taxonomy): Eukaryota > Metazoa > Mollusca > Bivalvia > Unionida > Unionidae > Megalonaias > Megalonaias nervosa. The sequence continues at coordinate 253 of JAECUM010021223.1, forward strand.
AAACTGAAAAATATCATCGACAAGTACAGCGCAGAAGTAAACAAATATCGCAGACGCGCAGTTGCCATCGACGTAGTTGTGTATTCGGCATATGCGATCATCGCTGGAACTGGTGTAATTTTGTCCGAGGTAACTATGACGTCACCGGAAGTTGTAACAATTTGTGTTTCATCCGCGACAACAATTGCTAGTGTTCTTAATATCATCGCAAAAAAAATATCGACGTGTACAAACGCGAAATTACACGAGTACACGCTAAAGCTGCACGCGGTGACGTGCGCATATTCAAAGTTATCGTCGTTGATTTCGTCGTGCGTCGTTGATTTCGTCGTGCCTCAACGACGGTATAATTACCGATGTCGAGTTCGCAGCGATGATGGAGATTTACAACGAGGCATTAGAACCAGATTGATTGCAAAATTCACAAACTTGATTTAAAATCTTAATTTAATAATAATAACGTAGTCGTCGCAAGAACTGCTGCAACAGCTTGCCGTCAATACAGCACCGCTGAAAACAACGATGATATCATCCATTTCAGCTAATCCTGAATTCAGTGTTGTTTTTCCAACTGCAATTCCAGCCAGCGAGATAGCACTAGCACAATTACGAGTTTATTATAGCTGACCAAATATCAGATCAAAATCGTTTGGAGGTCTTCCCGCAAACAACTCATTAGTATTTGCAAATAAGAATCGCGACGATGGAACTCCAGATTGGCAAGTAGTCAGTATACCTACGGGCGGTTATCAAAGAGAACAGATCAATGAGGAATTCCAGCGCAGAATTAAATCTATAAAGAATCCAAGATAGCCATTACTGTTCACGAACCAACGTTGTCATCCGCGATTAAAATATATTTCTCACCCGACTACGCAGTCGATATTTATCAAAGTTCGATCAGATCAGTATTAGGATGGCCTGAAGTTGTGTTGTTTTATCAAGGACCTCCAGAACCACGCCGAGATGTATTTTTCACAACAAAACAAATATTTATAAATCTTCCAGAATATCGACAAGGTCGTTTATGGTATCAGCTTGATAGAGCTTATTTCATCATCGAAAATGAAAAGATTCCTGATTTAGGGATTTATTTATTCAAACTTGAAGAAGTACAGAAAAAATTGTCAACACAGCGTTTATTAAATCATACGCCGACGAATCGGGTCTGAATACACTCGAACACACACACCAACATAAAAAAGTTGTTTTCCAGTATAATACAACAATTACAGCGATGACATGAAACAACAAATTATTGAAAATGTTCAGCATCTGAGACAGGTCCATTCAGACCTAATATACGCTAACAAAATTATTCTAAAAAATATAAAAGCCGATGATGAATTACGAAATCTGTACTTGAATCATTACGGAAAAGCAATTAGATTAGACGATGAATATTTAGTTTTGCCTGATCTTCAGATCGAGACAGGACAAGAAATTGGCGACATCATCGATACTAATTTTCCAAAAGTTCTAGAATCATGGAGTAAAAGAGCTCCGCCACCAAATATTCTCCGATACAACAACGATCCGTACGGGGGTGGCAGGCATATATCACCGGGCATAGTCAATATAACATCAACGATCGCAGTCAATCTAGTATGTGACGTCATCGATGGCAGCTGTCAGGTAGATTTACAAAAATCTAATCAAGTTCAGCAAGGATACATTTATTACACATTTACTCCTCAAGTCCCCCAGGGTATTTAATTGTCTTAGAGCCAATCAACGTGTTGTTTATCTGCGTGTGCATAATCCACTGTTATCGCGGATACATTTTAAGCTTACTGATCAATCTGGACATCTTTTGGATTTACGTGGAGAATCAGTAAACGTAGATCTGTACGTACGTTCGTTGAACGTTATCATAGATCTCGCTTTCGTGGAACAAAAAAAAGAATAAATATTATTATCAGAATAAAAAATAAATAATCTGATTCTGAGTAGAATATTTATGATGGGATGCTTTGGTCATTTTGGGGTTTTTTTGTTATTATCAGAATAAATAATAATAATAATAATAATAATAATAATAATAATAATAATAATAATAATAATAATAATAATAATAGTAATAATAATAATAATAATAATAATAATAATAATAATAATAATAACAATAATGATAACAATAATAATAATAATAATAATTAGTAGTAGTAGTAGTAGTAGTAGTAGTAGTAGTATGATTATTATTATTATTATTATTATTATTATTATTATTATTATTATTATTATCTGATTCTGAATAAATAATCTGATTCTGAGTAAATATTTTTTTTTTAACTGTATTTTAGCTGGTACCACAGTTACAGTGACAGAGCCAGTTTCGTTAGCGTCACTTTCATTTTCACTTTCACTATGGGTAGAGTAACTCTTCTGCGGCTTTACTCGCTGTAATAATCTCCTTCAGTTGTCTTATACAAGCATCTACTTTCTTTTTTGTTTCGTACTCGTGAAATAATGTTGACCTAATTTTTTCGATTGAGCTTGCAAGAGGAACAAATAATTTTACCTGATCATCTGTAACTGAAGTCAACGACTGCAACATTGCCTGCTGAATCAACTTTACAAATCTGTAATTGGATGATATTGTATACCTGTTCTCGGATTTTCGAAATTGTAATGATTCAAAATCGCTCATAATTTTTTCAGTATTACGTTCATCAGAAATTTTTATACGATCATGTTGTAATTGCTTAATAACAGCATTAATAGTTTCTTGATTCATTATATAATGAATATTTATTTAAAAAACAAATATTTCTGAATCAGAATTAATATAATAATAAAAATAAAATAATAAAAATAAAAATCTTTCTGAATCAGAATTAATATAATAATACAAATAAAATAATAAAAATAAAAATATTTCTGAATTAGAATTAATAAAATAATAAAAATAAAAATAAAAATCTGTATCAGAATTAATTTAATAATAAAAATAAAATAAAATAATAAAAATAAAAATAAACATCTGAATCAGAATTAATATATAATAATAAAAATAAAATTTTTTAAAATAAACAAAAAATAAACAGCAGCGATGATGGTCGGTCTACCATTCCACGGGGTCCCTTCATTGCCAGTACATCCTTTACCATGATTTCCTAAGAGTCCTCCATTGATGCTTTTTTTTGTTGCGGTTTTGTACAAATTGTCAATGTGGCACTCTTCATTGGTTAAGGCCTCTCCAATGGCCCACAGGCACACCATGCGGATGTTTCTTTTGGCGAACATTCTTTCTGAATGTCCTTGTGTGGGGTACCCTTCAGTGAGGTCACAAGGTCAAGGAACTCACATCACCCTACTGTTCGTTTTTGAGGGGCTTCAATTTTCATAGACACACTCCTCGGCGAATTGCTAATGTGCGAAACGAAATGTTAGAAATTCAGAGAGCTGTCTAGTTTTTCAATTTCATGCACACTCCCCCCCCCCAATCAAACCCCGGAGTGAGTGCAAAACAACACCCACCACGTTGTTCAGAAGTGAGAAGTGTACATGAATTTCCTTGGGGAGGTCCTAAGAGTCAATTTATTGTTAGAAAAATCTGGCATCATAACGCCCCATCGACAACGGGTCTGCCATGGGAATCGAACTCCAGGCCTCAGTATCAGAATCCAACATTCTTAACACTGTACCACAATCCCATTCTTGCAAGTACATGTTCAGAAATTATTATGAAGTTACCTATGCTAGCGAGCAGGTAATTTAGGTGAACTGCAGTGATAAATCCTACACACGTTTCAGCTGAACAAAATGCAGTGTGCTTTCACACACGTTTCAGCTAAATAAACTGTAATGTTTAATTTCACACACATTTTAGCTGAATACAACGTGGACATAAAATACCGCCGGATGTATTGGAAACAGACGTTATGACTGTAAGATCTAAAAATAACCTAACTGGAATTTCATATATACCTACTGAGCATATATACACGCAAAATAATCTGAGTTTTATAAACCCTAGCCAACAAAACACGGTTAAAATACAACTTATGAAAGGTAAATACAGATTACTGACTACAGATAATTACAAAACACGCACACACACAAAAAGAATCGCTATCTCGTTTAGTTGTTTTATACGAACGTTCACACGTCACGCAATAACAAGCGGGACAACTCCTTAATTACACTCTTTGCTTGACGGAGTTATCTCGCTTCATGTGTATGATATGTAAATATAATTTGCTGATCGTATTTATTTGAAAATGCTGCTTTAGTTATGTTATCTGCCACAAATTTTACTGAAGCACTAGAAATACCGAAATATTTAGCAGCTGCATATATTGAAGAAAATATTATCTCCTCGCCTGTCTCTACATTTGTAGACACAACTGATCTTGAAGATTTATCACTATAACCAACACTTCCGAACTTACAATTCTGGCTTTGTGTAACAGCCCACAAGTTAGATAAAGAATTATCTTTTGGATTTGAGTTAATATGATCGACCACAAATCCATCTTTGATTATTCTGTAAAAACATTAGAATACGAATCTATGTTAGAAATAATTTTTTCCCCAGTTCTAAACATGAAACACCTAGTATTATTAACAACACCAACTGGTTTTTTTCACTCGACAGTTCCTAATTACACCATCATGAGCTGCTTCATAATTTTTAATGGTGGGATGTGCTACAAATTCATTTTGCTCCATTTATATACTAATATTATTTGTCTAAATTGTTATTTTGAAAGCCTGGCGAGATAGATTTCGGCGGTTTTTATGGGAGACTCGACATTTTTTTAATCATAATATCGTTTCAGCTCTCTATATTTTTTACCACCACATGGCACACATAACCGTGTTTCTCCTCTGACTCCAACACCGCACCTCAAGCACGGTTTTGATCCTAAACTTCCACGCCGAAAACTTTGCATTTGGTAACCACAGAATTCATTTACGCATGCGCGGTTACACGGTGTTGTAAATCCCAACATTAACCAACTGCAAGAAGGATTTTCGCGACGATGGTGCAGCCCATGCGTGGTCAACATTTAGAATCAGCGGTGTTGCCGATTCTACAATGAATGATGAGCGAGGAAGGAAAATTATTAACTATCTCGATGATCAGCGATATATTATTCTAATAAAATTTATTGTGCAGACAGACGACGAAGTTTGGATTATCCGTGACAAACGTGGCCCTGTCCGCCTGACCGTTGGAAGTAGCATCGTCACATTGAATAAAAATTCTAAACCAGGTACGCTGACCGGCATTGACAAACCATATTTCGAACGAGCGTATCCTGTGACTGCAGTTGTTTATGCGCTATATCCGCTAAATGATAAACCTGACGTTGACGATCTTATGCAGATGAAACTGTCAAGGATAAATTGTGTAGCTGAGCGAGTTACAGAACATTTCTCAGCAGCGATACGTGGAAACGGTTTAACGGATTTTCGACGTGAAACAATAAACACATGGACAGAAAAAGTTAAAGATACCGGAGCGTCTATCAGCGACGTTGCTGAATTAGAAAAGCGATTAAGATTTCCTATTACGGTGAAGACATTGACCGGAGAGATTTTATACGCGCCGAAATACACAAAAAATGGAACTCCGATAACAATCATTGATCATAACGCGCATGCATGGACGTCAGCGGTGATGATATTTCCACGAAACAGAGCAACTAAATTTTACGACGGTGTTATATTTGATGCGATCAACAATATCAACAAAAGTGACCCTGTATCCGTGTGGTTATTTCGAAGTGTCGATGATGGAAATTGCGATCAATTTGTGCTGCCTAGCGGAGAAATTTATCGTGCAGAATCACTCCACGAAGAAATGAAAAATCTTGCATTGAAATACATGAACAGCAATAACGTTATCGAACAATTACTGAATAACTGATTTACCGTTCCATCAGTTGCTGCTCACTTTACTCAGGAGAAAAATTCATGGAAACCTACAAGATCGGAATTTCTCGTTGATGCACAGCTAAGCTGCGTCGAATACGGCGGATTATGGAATACCGAGTACGATTATAACGACTTTATATCAGTTGATATGGTAGCGTGTTATCCTGGAAGTTTTCTTGGATACGGAGAGTGTTCTGAATACTTTAAAAGATTTGGTCATCCAACACACGATATGACAAGAGTTGCAATAAATGGACCTTTGCCAGATTTTGATCTGACTGGATTCGCCTGCGTGGGTTCGTTTGAATTTACACGAGATCTTCATCCGATTGTTTATGTTTGGTTCGGAAGACATTTCTCAGAAAAACACTGGGCTCCTATTGTATTGTTACGATATATGATTGATGTAAAAATATTAATATCTTTGGTTGTAAGTGGCGCGATAATATCATATCGTCCGCAAAAACAAGTTTGGTTGCTAGAACCCGATAAATTTGATGTGGAAAGCGATGTCAGGGAAATATTTCCTGATCTTGAGGAGGATGAAGTTGTTAAACTTATTAATGTTGTATCCGGATACCACAGCGAAAACAATGAAAAAGTTGCAAAAGATCTCCGCAGAAAAATAATCGGTAAGTTTACTCAGTGGTGCGAGTAAACGAACGTGTACCAGGCTGATCATCGACGATGCAGAACTCGATTTTATAATTGCTGATACAACGGAGAGAAATATGTTTATAAACCGAAATGATGTTTATTTTTGTGACGGAACTAAATTAGGTACAATTGTGAGTTACATTGATGGTGAGTCACCGCAGTTTACTAATTTAAGATCCTCGATGCTCGCGTAAGTTTCAATAAACTTATTATCGATGATAAACAGATTTCCGTTGATCGCGGTCAGAGTTACCGCAGATTCATTTTATATAAATAAAAAAGATTTAGATCAGCTACATGGATTACTTGGCACTGGTGAATGGGAATCGTGGAGAATAAAACGCGAAAATATATTCGATTATTCTGAATCTGCCGACCTTGAAATTGCGGGAAAGTATTACAAGAATAACAATCAAATACCAGCAGCGACAGCGCCATCTGTGTAGGATCCTTTCGCCAGGCATAAAACCGTTTATCTTAATGGGTGTGGAGGTTCTGGTAAAACAACACGTGTGATTGAATTATTTCGGATTTTTGATATGATTGTGCTGACGCCCACACACAGGCTCGCCAGAGAGATGAGCGAACGGCGAGTAAAATCTCAAACTTATCATAGTTTCTTTAGATGGTGCGGAGACTCATGGACTCCATCGCGGATGGGTGAGAAATACATTCCCAAGATTATTTTATGGAACGAAATTTGTACGGTGTCGTTGGAAGTATTAAAACTGTTTCTTGATTGGCTGTTATTGAAGAATACTGCTGTGATAATGTGTGGCGATCATGGTCAACCACCACCTTTTGTTGGACAGTCTCCACACGAATGATTAAAAATGTTTGTAGATTATTACGAAGAAATAAATGATGATCATAGGGCTATTGATGAACCTCTGAAAGAATTTAAACAGTTAATCAGACTTCAGCCAGATAGAATACAGTGCGAAATAATGCGTGGAGTAATTCCAGAAACTACGATGAATGATTTTTGGAATTTGTGGGAACCAAATGATTTGATAGTTGCAAGTAGAAATATAGTCATATATACACTGCAAGAGGAATTATTTCTGTTACACAAGGAAAGATTTTCAAATCTACCTATACCATTACGTTATCGCCCAGCAGATACTCGACTGTAGAATATAGACGTTGAAATTCCCGGTGGTGGTAAACAAAATCTTGTACTAAATGATATCGTCGCAGTTCCTGTCAGTGCTGTTACGAGCGAGTTACGCATGAACAAAACTCAATGGACGTTAGGGTACGCTATAACGATTCATTCATCACAAGGATTAACTATTTCTGATACATATATTTGGATTATTGATGATCGGATCGAATGGTCAAATTTAATTTATCTCGCAGTGTCTCGAGTCAGAAGAATATCTCAGCTGCACAGGGTTATTATGGATTGCGTAATAACCGAAGAAATCACTGATAATGTAAATAACGACTTCATCGTCATCAAGAAAAAATTATCTGGGTATCGACAATCTGACAAAAAATATATCCGCAATTTTGATCTCGACGTTTAATTTATCATGACACTGAAACAACGACAGAATAATCACTGTACAAGTTGTAACTGTTCTATGTTGTGGCAGCATTAGAATAATAATCCAAGACAGTTTACCGTTGATAGAATTAATAGTAGTCTTGGTCACACACGCGAAAATGTGATGCTGACCTGTCTTGAATGTAATCGACGTAGGGGTGCCAATTTACAGAAGTAAACGCGATGGTAATTGTGTGTCTTCGGGAATTACTTGTAATTGTTCACGTACAAATCCATGCTGAGGAGCAGTTAAATCTAATCTATAGATTGCAGATCTACCCGTGGATCTGACCACGCTGGAATTGTGGTCACACTCCAGACTGGATCAGTAGCTCTTTTTCTACCCCCTTCGAGTTCCAGGGTTCATATAAATATCTCACAGTCACATTATCTAACACTGGCTGTTTTGAAAAGTCACATCGTTGTACAGGTATATGTTTCTTTGTAATCGCGACGATGGGTTTCATGGAAGTTGCACGAGTAATTTCATTATTTAACGCAGCTGTCACACTTGGATTTCTTGCAACCCATTCGCGAGATCTCTTATCTGCCTTAATTATTTCCTTCGCATACTGGTGTCCAAATAATATATCGGCAAGTGTTCGATTAAATCGATTGCCTGATCACTATCAATTGCTTTATGTCCTCGTCTGATATTAACATTATGTTGCTTCATCAACGATGATACTGTACCAAGAAATTCTTTGCCAGGATCAACCTGTAGTAACTGTGGCCATCGCAAGGGTCCTCGTTGATAAATTCGTTCAAACGCAGATGCAACTTCAGTTGCTGTTTTAGTTGATAGTGGCTCTGCTTCCTTATATCTACTTGCAACGTCAATGACAGTTAACGCGTATTTGTATGTGCGTGATCGACGTCTACCAATTTTAATAGTATCATGTAGCTGCTTGATGAACTTCCTTGGGAACGCTGACATCAAAATACGCGTACTGAATTTTTTTAGGTGGATGTAAGTAGATTTGCCATATTGCCTGTCGTGCTAACTAATTTGCAGCAACAACACGTTTACTAATCGCTGTTTTACCTCTCCAATATCCACTTGGACTACAATAAACCGATTCCATTATTATGATAATAACAGTTGATTAATTACCAGCCCCTAGCATTAGTTTACCTTTCATCGCAGATTTTACTAGGAAGCTAGCAAGTTTTTCTGAGAGATGTATTAGGTATAGAATTGAACGCATGAATCAACTTCACATCTGCAAGGTGCCGTTTTTGTAAATCTTTGCTTTTATACGTAACATCATCAATATGACACGCTTGATCAATTGCGTTTATTGGATACTCTCCAGGTTTTGGTTGGTCTTGGTTATCGAGTCGTTTCAAGACGAGTTTCAGACCACAGTAATTATACCCAGGCAGTTGTTTCTCACCAGGGTACTTGGCCCATGGGGTTCCTGGTAATTTTCCCAGCGAAGTAGCAATATCATCACCGGTTTTTGTTTTCGACGAAATAAATCTAAATTTTTTTTGTGCCACATCGCTCACATTTACCTGTAAGAGCACTTTTTTATTTTTAGTTGTCACTGTAGTTAATCCACTAGTTGGCGTGGGTGCTCTACATCGAACACAATATAAATCCATGATATAAATTATTATGTATATAATTGACTTCTCAGCGACACGAGCGTGTGAGCCAGTTAAACATCATCCAGCACTACCAAATTCTATAAGGATGATAATAATTGGACCATCTGGGTCTGGTAAAACACAATTATTACTTAATCTGATAATGAGATGGCTCAAGTGGGATAAGTTGTATTTTGTGGCACCATCTGTAGATGATCAACGATGTTATGAAGTACTTAAAGATTTTATTGAAAACGGAGCGTCGTTGTATGAAGATGGTAATGATGTTATCGATTTTATCACTGATATTATGATGCACCATCCGTAGATGACCTTGACGGGGATATTAACAATTTAGTAGTATACTACGATATTATGCTTGACAGACAAACAAACCCAGCTAGGATATTCTCGCGAGCTAGACATGCAAACACAGACGTGATTTATGTTACCCAGCGGTATACACAAATACCAAAAGTGATCAGAGATAACTGTAATATTTTAGTTGTGTTTAACGGAGTCGATACATATACGTTACGAAATATTCATCAGACTTGGTGTTCATCGGATATGGACATGATTAAATTCAAAAACTTCTTTGCACAAGCTCAAGCTATCCCGTTTGGATTTGTCACAATAAATTTGCATGATCCTAGGTCAAGGTATCGTGTTGGTCTCGATAAAATTTTTGGTTGACACTACAGCAGCAGAGAGTCCGACAACAACACGTGTGTGTGGGTGTCGCAAACGAACACGTCTAAAATTTGAAAAAAAAAAATACGTCAGCGCGGAGTCACAAAAAAGCTAATTGGCTCTGTTTCCCCTTGTATGAAAATATGTTCGGTTAACGGCTTCGGTTTACGACTAATGACCTTATTTTTTAGCCTTCGTAGAACCCTTACTTTTGCGAGCGGAGCCCTCTAAAAAAAGTTGTAGGGCTCAGCCTCTCTGCTGCTGCTTTTATACTGAACAAAGACTGCCACCAACCCCTCTTTTTTACATTCATTTTTGACAGCAAATAGCTATTTTTAATATTTTCCTGTGACAAGGCAGGTAAAAGAATCAGTATGTGCCTTATGCATGAATAAAGTTCATTAGTACTATAACAAATTAGCATACTTTTCATCACCCCTCAACTATCTCGATTTTTAGATATTTACCTCTGTAGCAAACATACGCAAATACGTAAGCCAAGTCGGCTGTTCATTTGCAGCCCAAGTTACGCATTTGATCTCCAATGCAAGTCTAACTGTGACAGGCAGTCACCAAACGAGCCAACCCATTTTCAAGCCTAACTGAAAAGTAAATCTAAACCACATTACATATTTAACTTCTATGTGAATTTATAAATGCTAGGCTTATCATAATTAGGTTCATGCCTTCTACCTTAACAATTAGGTGTCAAAATACGAAACTAACCAGTGAGACCTAATTTAAATTTAAACTGCTTCCAGTTCATAAAAATAACAAGATTTTACATACAAATCTGGAATAGTTTATGTGCAAATACGTTTGATAGAATGGCCTTATCAGTTCCAAAATTCTCGGGTTCTTTGAAAGGCAAAAGCTATGCATAGAAAGTCATGATAACGGTATAATCCAAATATACAAAATAGAGGGGCGGGTGTTCCATTCTTATGTTTAATTTGATCTATTATCATTGTTGTTTTATTTATCTTTTAAAATGTTTTACATTTTCATGCAAAAAGTGGAGGGGGGAAGGATAATTCACCTAGGGATTTAACCCAGGGAGTCCAACAGATGCAAGACAAATGCTTAATGTGACTTTGCAAAACGCATCTCTATGCTGAGATACAGAGAGAGAGAGAGAGAGAGAGAGAGAGAGAGAGTTCTTTGATTTGCGGAGAGAAAATGTAGTCCTATTTATATGCGTTCTAACCGCCATTTCTGTCACTGACAGTTGCGATGGATATTTCTGAGGGATGCAGCATCATACCGTTTTCAAGTTCACAGTATAATTATATACCATAATTGTATACCTGTAAGGAGACGGCAAAGCGATTCGTGTTGTGTGTACCGAAACATACTCTTTATGCAAATCATACTGCTGTATAAAAATTTCACTGCATTGTGTCAGTAATGTTTCACATCATTAAGGAACATGAACAAGAATAAGAGGGCTAGTAATTATTAAATGAAGTTTACGTGGAGTTTGATTTAGTCTGCTGTTGTTTCTAACCAACCCTGTATTTGCTTATTCTGTGCTTTACAGACAGGCGTCAGTTTTATTTACGTTTTGTTCTATTCCTTTTGATTATTCCAATAATACAGATTCTTCATATCTTTGCTATGACACTCAGCTTAATACTTTACTGAAGTGCACAGGTTTGCAACGTAAAGAATCAGCTAAATTTAGAGATTGCATTGTGACTAAAAATATTTGAATTTGAATTCCTTTCGATCACATAATGTTTCAAATTCTTAAAACATTCTTTTTATTTGTATCAGTTTGATTTACTAAATATTTAACCTTAAATAGAACGAAGTTCATTTTATCTTTGCAAATACCATTCCCTTTCTTATTCATTTCTGGTAAACCAAAAACGTCATTAATGTCGTAGCATTTGACTTTATCCCTTGACGATACTACAATATTTTTGAATGATGGAAAATGCGTCAGTATCTATCACAAAGAATCTCCATCCATCATCGTATTTATTAGAATCTCCATCCATCATCGTATTTCATATGAATCTCCATCCATCATTGTATTTTATAAGAATCTCCATCTAACATTGTATTTTATACGAATCTCCATCCATCATCGTATTTCATAAGAATCTACATCTAATATTGTATTTTATAAGAATCTCCATCCATCATCGTATTTTACAAGAATCTCCATCCATCATCATATTTTATTAGACTTTCCATCCATCATCGTATTTCATACGAATCTCCATCCATCATTGTAGTTGATAAGAATCTACATCTAACATTGTATTTTATAAGAATCTCCATCTATCAATGTATCTCCATGTATTGAATCTCCATCTAACATTGTGTTTTATAAGAATCTCCATCCATCATCGTATTTCATAAGAATCTCCATCAATCATCGTATTTTATAAGAATCTCCATCCATCATTGTATTTTATAAGAATCTCCATCCATCATTGTATTTCATAAGAATCTCCATCCATCATTGTATTTTATAACAATCTCCATCTAACATTGTATTTTATAAGAATCTCCATCCATCATTGTATTTTATAAGAATCTCCATCTAACATTGTATTTTATAAGATCTCCATCCATCATTGTATTTCATAAGAATCTCCATCAATCATCGTATTTTATAAGAATCTCCATCCATCATTGTATTTTATAAGAATCTCCATCCATCATTGTATTTTATAAGAATCTACATCTAATATTGTATTTTATAAGAATCTCCATCCATCATTGTATTTTATAAGAATCTCCATCTAACATTGTATTTTATAACTATCTCCATCCATCATCGTATTTTATGCGAATCTCCATCCATCATCTTATTTCATACGAATCTCCATCCATCATTGTAGTTTATAAAAATCTACATCTAACATTGTATTTTATTAGAATGTACATCGTAGTTTTTACTAATCTACATCTAACTGTATTTTTTAAAAATCGACATTTAACGTCGTATTTGTATTTTCAGCTTGCAACATTCGTACAATAGCCTTTTTGATACTTCTAATGCTTTAAGATTCATGATTTATTTGCAACATTCGTACAATTGCCATTTCGATGATTCTAATGCTGTAAGATTCATGCTTTAGTTGCAACATTCGCACAATAGCCATTTCGATAATTTTAATGCTGTAAGATTCATGCTTTAGTTGCAACATTCGCACAATAGCCATTTCGATGATTCTAATGCTGTAAGATTCATGCATTATTTGCAACATTCGTACAATAGCCATTTCGATAATTCTAATGTTGTAAGATTCATGCTTTATTTGCAACATTCGTACAATAGCCATTTCGATAATTCTAATGCTGTAAGATTCATGCTTTATTTGTTTGGCTAATTTGATATTCTTATTTTTAAATCTCATTAATCATGAGTCATCGTCAATATTTATCGTCGTGGCAAATGCTGGCTTTTTTTTTCATATGCACAAATTTATTTCAAATAGAAAAATATAGATCTGTTCCATTCTTATATAAAATTGTATGCATAGAGTAGTGATTTGTTTTAGTTCTTTTTGTGTTACTTTCTATGAATCAACGATCTATTTCTCTTTAAGTTTTTCCTTCTTGCAAAACATTGTTTCATTCATCAACCCATTGGCTAGCTGTGTTGTTTCCTATTTCACTGATTGCACATTTGTATGTCTCATGTTACATATTGCACTCTAACTATTTAAAGTTGTTTTCCCCTTGTTGCTAATTACTTTGACTGATACTTTGATACAGTTAGACTTACTGATAGAAAATGTTACTATTTCATTATGTTTGTTATCATTTTTTATAAATTTCAATTTCCTTGAGATCTTTAGCATCAACGTCCGTACGTTCAGCACCAAAGCCGCTCAATGTCAAGGAAACAACTACACCGGTAGATTTTCCAGCAGTAACTAATCTGGATGTATATTCATGGCCACACACCTTTTGAGAGTCCCTCAGTCTCTTACTCTTTTCTCAGAATTGTGACATATTTGTTGAACTAAACTGTTTTTGATGGTCTTATGTAAATAACGTAGGATTTGCATTTTCAGACCCAATTCTTCTTATGATAGCTTTGCAAATGAATCCAATACTTATTACAATACTTGAAAATTGTCTGCCTTATTCCCAGAGGATACATTGATATTTATTTTTAGTTTAGAAAAAAAAATGCGAACAAATAATTTTGAAATATTGATCATACTTTGCGCCAATATTCACTATTTCTGCAGAAATCTTATGTGGGTGCATAGGCCTGTATGATTGTGATGTTGACGGGAGTCGCCCTGAGGCGGATAGTAATAAGCCTGCTTGAGACTGGGCAGCAACGCATAATGCTGTTCACAATGTCCTTGTCGACAAAAAATCCAACGCCATGATTGTATTTGTCCCCTCTTCCGCTGAAGTAGAGCTTATGCCCTTCATCTGTTGTTATTCTCCAAAGTGTTTCCAGCGCACATCGCAGAGACCAATAATGTTCCAGTTGTACCTCTCCGGCTCATGTGTGAGTTCTTTCAACTTTCCCACAGACCTCAGTGTTCTAACGTTCTATGTACCGATGATGATGTTGTCTCTCCCACGGATCTTGGTAGTGGGGGCACCAGTAGCATACTTGTCACCTCCGTCCTGGTGTGCAGTGGAAGGCGCGGTTATTGTTGACCCGGGCTGCGACAAATCCGCTGTGGAAGAATTGTTAGTTGTCTTCATGTGGTGTGTCAAGGGCAAGATACAGCCTAGCGGAACCCATCCCTCTCCAGACTGGATGACCACAGCCGAAATCCACTGACATAATGTGGCACGCCCTGGCTCTGAGCACATGGTCGTTGAGCTCATCTTGGAGCCATTCCGCCCTGGCCGTTGACTTCATCGAGGAAGACTTCCGCCCAGTGATGCTGTGCTATCATCACACTATTTTACCCATAGTTGGGAGACTCGTGAGGGCGGGAGCGTCTTATTCCATCCCGTACAGATCCAATGGACCTGTACCACTGCCACTGCAAGTATTATGAAAAGTTTAATACCATAAGTTTTCTGGAAGCAATTTTCTCTCTGAATTTTTTCACAACAAGCGGTAAATTTGACTATTTTTTCCAGAAATGTGCGGCTGCTGGAAGAAAACGTGATGTTCTCAACACCACTCACGTTGACATGATTCGACAGAAGAATGCCATTGTCACAGTTTCTGTAGAGCAGTGGGATCAGAATTCAAATGGAATGTCATTCTGTATTGAGTGTTGTGATTCTGAAATCTGTAATGTCAAAGGATGTGGTGAACAAGGTGAGAACTACTTCATTCTATAATGACAAAGTATGTATAGCTGACATATAAAATTCTGAATTTCTCCCGAGAGCGTAATTGTTTTACACGACTATGGTACAGTGGTAAGGAATGACAAGTTAAATTGAGAAACAGTTAAATCTGTTTCATATTAAAATTTATACTACAATAAACATTTTGCCATATTTATATTCTGTAAAACTCCTCTGATCATTTCAAATGATTGTGAATGAAGTTGCTTTCCTCATATAGCATGAGTATTGGAATCATCAATACGAACAAGTCAAAAGTATTTGATAATGTTCAATATATTTAGTCCAAGGCAATCACTATCTTTTGCAGAAGCCGTCAAGAATAATTTGTTGGGTTTTTTTTTTTTAAAAAACTACAAATGTTAGTATAGGTTTTGTATCTATACCACAAGACATTGAAAATTAGCAGGCATATTTCCAATTACGTGAGGTCTGACTAGTCTTAACAATTATTTCCCTCATTGGAAGGGCTGTAATCAGAATGGGCATGACATTATTTACTTGTATACCTTTGACAGAATGTAACACACACACTGTCTAGGGGTCTAGTCTTAAACGGGAATTCTTTTTAAAATGGGTCTGCAGATTATGGACTCAAATGCTAATTTAACACGAGAATGGCTATCTGGACCCAAACGGGAATTTATCAAGGAAGTGGCATTCTGTACTCGTGAATCCTATGTTAAAAATGGTCTGAGGATTACAGGGTCTAACAGAGAATTCATATTGGCTCCTAATTGCTGTTTTAGTTTTCTTTAATTATTTTAAGAATTTGTTTTGGCACTTAAGGAACATTGGGAAATTAACATTAGGCCTCCACTTAAGTGTCATTCCGGAACAAGAGAAAATCCTATGTTAAAAATGCCCACATGTTAAACATGGTGCTGCACTTGAAGGGAAATTATATGTCGAACATCGTTTCATAGCTTTCACATTATGGGACTTTAGTTGACATTTTTGTCGTCAAGAGCACATGAGTGTTAGAATGTGTTGACCTCAGTGCATCTATGTGACCTTTAACTGGAATTAACATTAAGCCGTCGGTTGAACATGATATGGCCTCTAACGGGAATGTAACATTGGAATTGCATTATTTACTCAAACGGTAATTTAACATGGGAATTGCACTATCGCCTCAAACTGGACTTTAACATAAGAATTATACTATGGTCTTAAATGGGAATTTAACATGGAAATTGCAGTATAGCCTTAAATCGAAATTTGACACGGGAATTGCACTATGGCCTCAAACGGGAATTTAACATGGAAATTGCACTATGGCCTCAAACGGGGAATTTTACATGGCGGAGCTCTTCTAAAGATTTGAGCAATTTTCTCCAAATGAGGAAAATATTGACCTACTTCCTCTTCTCTTTACGCTGTCTTGCTGTTTTGAATTTCTTTACTGGCTACATGAATTCCTCTTGCGTGTCAGTACATATTATAATGGGAATCTAGGACTGCACTGTTGAAGTAAATACATACATTATTGTCATTGCACACGACTGAATTCAGTGGATACAACAAAATACAATTTTCCTTCCATTTTACTATTTTGCAGATTTAGATGTAATTCTCGAACTTGAAAGCTTCTAACTGTTAATCAGTTGCGTTAGAGAAAATAATCCAATATCAGGCAATTTGTTATTTGCCTGTTTTTTATTACAAATTTATCATTTGTCGTGATCATTAGTTCTGATGGCTTGATAAACACATTGACTGACTGTTAATTTAATCCATATGTGCTGTGAGTTTATTGTGCTACATAGTTAGATCAAAGCAGACTTTATTTGAGCCTGATACAATTTGTAAACCCAGATTGATTTGAACTTGTTGTCCTTTATTGTTGTTGTTTGTGGGTGGGTGGGTGGGTTGCTCGTTTAGTTCTTATATTTAATATAAAAAAATGAAAATACTACAACCGATATTTATTTGTCTTACAATTTCAAACGTAAGGCAGAATTTCATCAGCTGAAGTTAAGATTTATCTTGCAAGGTTGTGAGTTTATATTTTTGAAAACGGCAGATTTAATACCAGTTCATTTCGAGACACACTTGATAAAATTGTTGGCTAGACCAAAGATTTGTTATACCATTTTTCATTGCTGTTGTTTTGAAAACGGGAAAACGAGGTTTTGATATAGGCAAACTAAACTCTAAATATACATTGATGAATGAAACGCACCCAAAACAGAAACAAATAACGGTTCTACATTTGTTTCGCGTGGACATGCTGACGTTGGAAAGACATTATGGCATGCAAAAACATAGGTGGAAGGGTTTACAGAGAGGTAACCGTGTCAAATCATGCATAACTTATCAGTCATTATTACAAATTAAAAGACCCACTATTCCCAGGAGAAACCAGAAGCTAAGCAATGGCAAGTTTCTGTATCTCCCCATTCGATGAGACAAGTGATCCTAGAAGTTTGCATGAGCAATCTTGAAGAAGACACGATCGATCCATATCCAATAGCATCCAAAAATATCTGACCCCACTGGACCGAGAGTCACGATCAGCTAAGAATTAAAGGTAGCCCCTGAAGATTATTTTCACGTTCTAGATACTAATAATGTGTCTTCCATAAAATTTAGAACGACATCTTAAACGTTACACGGTGAACTTTAAAGACTTCACATCTCAATTTCCAGCAGAGAAAGCAGCCGTCTTTATTGCGGACTTATCTAAAATATTGTCAGAGGAAAATTATGATCGGATGATACTGTCGATGTCTCATGAGAATTTGAAATCTCGTGTTTATAGTGATCAACTTAGAAGAACCAAAACAATTATTGTCCAGATTAGCAATCATGTTCTTAACATGTGTAGTGAAAGATGCAGGAAAAGCAATATGCATGATTGAAACAGTCATGGAGAAACATAAAACGATCGGACCGACCCAAACAATGAACTGAGTCAGATTATTTTTCGGACATTGCAAATGAGACAGCGTGTGGAGTTGCTGAAATGCGAAAACGTCTGACATCTTGTTATACGTTCAAAGTGTACCCTTGTGTTGTTCATAGAGCTTTCCTGTTTAGAGGACCGAATTTTCAAGACGGAAAATACACCACTAAGATCATTTCGATGCTGTTACAACCATCACACCATTTTTCAGACACGATTACCAGAAAAAGTGACCATTGATTTAGCCGTTTGAAGCAACATATTCATTGTCGGGAGATATAACTTAGCTGTTTCGCTTCGAAGTCAAGCATTCACGAAGGATAAAAAGTAGTTGATGTTCTGTCTGCAAGCCAAGATTCGTCGGTTCAAAGTGAAACGAGTACAATTCCAAGACTGATACCCATCGATGTTATGGAAGGACGACAATGAACTTCAGTTCCTTTCCAAGGATGGATGGCCCTCCGTCGTAGGTGCGAAGAATAGATAGCCATTTACCTCATAATCCTACTCTTACCTAGCTGTCACATTTAAAGCAAAAGTTACAACGTTTGATGGATTTGTTGTAGATTTGTCAGAAATGTTGAAATCGCAACGCTACGGACAATTATTACAAGAACGTCAACTATTTATCCAGTAAACGTGAGATAAAACGGCTGTGGGGAAAAAAATGAAAAGTCGTGGCTGATTCGAGAATGATGAATGACAAAGTCATGGCGATGTCAGAGAGAGAAGAGAAGACTCCCTAAAATAGTTTCAAACTTCACTTACTAAAATAGCAAGTTAACGCCTGGATTAAAAACTTTCTGAATCAAAAATTAAAAAGGTTACTGTCCACACTCTTGCTAGCAGAAATGAAAAAGATTGTGTAATTCAGCTAAAACTAAGCTTAAAATTTTTCATTTCCATGATATACGACAATGGTTACCAGTTCGAGGCTTGAACGGCAAAAGGTGCTGTCTGAATGTTTGCTGAAAATTTAGTTAGTGTAATAATTTGAATCGGCGATTCTTCCTTCATTTTGGGAAAAATTATAATTTACTAATCTAATATATTTATCTGAAAATCCAGAAAAGTGTAAATGGATATATACTGATAGATTCTATCTTTTCAGGTAACTTGGGATAGCTAACAAAATAGGTGATAAAAGAGACCCTTGTCCAGTGCATAATTTAACTGCCCTGTCAAATGTGCTGAAATCCAGTATCACCTTCTACCTGAAACACTGTGTTTAATGGGTCTATTTGACAACAGGTTATCTGGATGGGTAATTGTTCTCTGATGGAACTAAATGGTTTATATGTTACATTATAATGCTTGTACCTGATAAACTAGATGCACCAAATACACAGGAATATCTTGTTTAAGTATTAGAATCCAAATTCCTCTTTATGAATGTACTCATACAGATGCCTGGAAGAAAGATGCATCAGTATTTTGATGGTTTTCGAAGAACAAGTCCAGTTTTCAGGTAAGTGTTGTTACGAGTCTATGCTCTTAAAATAACTAACAGAAAAGAATGAAAAGCAACAAGCTTAGTAAAATTTAATAAAGAATTTAATTCCCTAGAATACAAAGTCAAAATGAGAAAAAAAAACTTACGGTATTGCGAATTAAATCCCAAAATAATCCAAGAATTAAAAACACAAATCCTAGTAATTTAAAGTCCTGAATAAAATTCAGTAAAAGTCCAGAATAAATCCAAAAACTGAAAATGATGATGTATCTGTAGTAGCTTATAAAGTGTTGATGTGTCAACAGTCTTTTGTTGCATCACAGTAATATAATTCCAGGTTTGAATTCATTATAAATTCCAGTGAATGTCTCTATCCAAGAATTGTATCAGATCACTTTTGTATTTTCTATAGAAAATAATCACTTGAATTCAATAATTTGAAGAAATAAAATACAGCCTAAAATTACTGGTCACAACATATAAAACAACTTGATTGTGATAAGACTAACGCACGAATGAAATAATACTCTCAGCTACAACATTATAGTATTCTCTACTTGACTTCAGGTCACAATTAGCATTTTGAAGAAAAAAAAAATTACCTAATGGAAAACAACCTTCTAGAATGATCCTAATGTTTACAAAGTAAAACCCATAACCTGGATTACACTAAGGAAATTCCAAAACCTAGACCCAAATAAACATATTTCCTTCTTCTATTAATAATGATCCTGATATTAAGCCCATACTCAGAGACAATGATTTAGCTATGTATTAGTTGTTTACACAGAATAAAATAAAAACGTCAATCAGGTCAAGCAGAAATGAACTCAGTTTGGACAAGGTCAAGTCCAACATACAATGTTATATTACAATATCTTGTAATGAAATCAATAACAAAATATTTAAAAACCCAACAAACAATGTCAACTAAATGCACATAACAGTGTGATCATTCAAAGATTAACCAAAGATTTAGAAAGATCAATATCATTTCTAACATTGTTGTACAGATTGCTTTTTTTACCAATTGTAAATTACTTTTATTTAGCTGGAGACATGCAATCATTTTTATCATGTTTTAAATTTCTTTCTTGTAATTACCACATCTTTACAACAGATATATAAGTATTTGGAATGCACATTACTTTGTGCATGTGTTTTCATTATTGATGTTGTTGCTAATGCACCCATTATCATCAGCATGTCCCTTTCGGGGTATTTCATCTTGATTAAAGAATTATATTTTTCTTTACTGGTTGATTGTCTTTTAAGATTCCTCGTTCATAATATATTCAATCTAAATTGCACTTGTGTGAAAAAAATTAACCATTTGCATTATTTATGGAATATTGTGAATTTAGCATGCTTCATGTGCAACAAACATTGTTGGAATCTGATAAGTAACTGTACAGAATATAACAAGCAAACGTAAAAGTTAGTTGTACCAATATGTTGTCAGTAACTTTTGATATGATATTTTGACTATTCAACGCCATCTTAAATAAGAAAAATTTGGTGTAATAACTTGACCTGAATAAAATTGTCTTCATTACCATCTAAAAGCTTAAATTGTAGTTAAATATAAAAAACTCAAATTTCTTTAAATTATGATGTGCATTATTTACTTTATGATCAAGGTTCGTTCTCTTCTGAAACAGATTTCTTCTAATTGTAGATGGATCAAGATGTATATAACAGTTATTGGTCCGGCTGGTCAAATGAAGTTGCATTCAAGCGTAAAATAAATAAACTACGCTTGCAGGAAAAAAGAATTCACAGAGAACAACTGGAAAAAGATGGCATCAATATAGAACATCGCAGAAATTCCAATACAGACTGCAAGAGCTATGGCTCTGGGGAAAACGAAATTGGAGAACGTAAATCCGTTCTTATTGAGAAGACTCAAGTTACCATCATAGTGCGATTGACATGGATACTTAATCAGAAACTGATATTTCTCTAGCGGAATTAAAAAGAAAGCTTCATTCAACAAATAGCAGGAATGATGACACTAGTTCAGACTCAACGTTTATGATCTGGACATAAAAGTAGGTACGAAAACCTTCAACCGGCTGAAGAAATAGATGAAGATAGTATCAAGCAGAATGGACCTCAGTTGAGAGTAGAAGTTGCAGAACATTTGAACATTATTGCACCTTTTAGCCAAATTGAATATAACCAACAAATGTCAGATAACACTATCATCCTGCATATACGGAACACAAGGGTGATTTAATGTTATTAATGACCTTGCTATAGATACGTCTATATATTCTACATAGGTCCTGATGCTGGTGAACTTTAAGTAACTTTAGAATTAGAGAAGGAGGATCTAACAACAAAGCTGGCTGGTTCTTAAATTACAAATTTGGACTACACTCTATCAAACTGTGATCTTCTTGCTACCAGTTCAAATACAATATGCAATGTGACAGCGATTATTTAACATAAAATGAGGATGTTTCCTCTTCAACCGCATATGACTATACATTAACGTATTATGAAGAAACTGGAAATTAGTCTTTGATTTATAAAATGATTCTGAAAACGACCAGTCAGAGACTGATTCTTTGAATAGCTCTTACGAAGATAAACCAATAGAACTATCATATGCAGGGGATATCAGTGAAATGTCTCAATTTGAAAATAATACAAATGTACATACTGTGAGCATAATGAAGGGCAATAAGGCAGATAATGAAGATAAATAATCTAGATAGGATGCAGAAATATTACACCATTGGCTTGGACAAGATTTTAGTCAATGCTATGATGGAAACAAAGAAGATTAACCCATATAGGAACTGCTTAATGGTTGTTGTTTTAAAACATTTGCATCTTTATTTGTCAATTATGGACCTAAAAGCTAGAATAGCTAAACATGAAGAGACGAATATCATATTTGCAGGCCTATACGTCGATGCGCAGTATAGATCAAATTTACAAATTGTTTGTAAATTCTATCCTTCTTTCATCCATGTATTAGTCTATGCTGAGTAAAAGACGATGCCAGATCAATACTTCGGCTTCATCTTTTCACTATATTTCGTTTCACACAACATCACAAATTTTATTCTATCTGCGACTCAGTAAATTTTCAGGTCAACATAATTTATTGTAGCTAAAAGTAACTAAACTCGCTTCACACGAAGTCTTTTAAACGAATTCGATATTTTTAGCCACATTTAATGACGCTGGCCTGAAAATGTTCCGAGTTAGAGGTAAGATAACATTCCCTATGCTGTGTTGAATGAAACTATAGTAACTTCCGGTTTCATGAATATTAATGGTATTACTGTACTCAACTTCATATTACCGGCAATAAGGAAATTGCATCATGATGCTATAATGCCTTTTCCACAGTTTTGGTTTGGAGAGAGAGAGAGAGAGAGAGAGAGAGAGAGAGAGAGGGAGGGAGGCATATGTATTCCATAGCATTATGCTTCTTGCACTTCATGATCAAAATAAAAAATGTCCCGATATGAGAAAGAGATTTCAGCCAATCTTCATGGTATTGTGTACCTTTCTGCCCACGTTTAGCTGAAGCTTTCTCAAAGAAAGAAAACAGTAATAAATTAAATAGTACATGGAAACTATTAAAATGCATATCGTACTTCTTCATATCGTACCATGCTGTGTAATTTTGCTTGCAAGTAAAAACACCTCTTTATTACTCAGCGAATAAGATTATCCTTTCGATGGGTGCATGCACAGTACACCACCTGTAGTTAGGCGGCATTTTGTATTGGCATTTTATCAGCTAGTTGTTGGTTTAAGTTGCTCTGACAGTCTTGTCGGTGGGCACAGAAGGTGTTACTGGCAGAGAAAGCACCTGACATGTTATGTCTTTACACGGTACAGTATTCAGAATACTCTATGGGTAGCCTCATTTCCCTATTGATAGCCTCACTAATTTGGTCGGCCAGGTGTTATCTGTAAATGACCTGACCTCAGCTATAGCAAATTGTATTAGCATGTAAATAACACTGCATAGGAATGCGGTTCTTGGAAGAATGGATACCTTAACTAAAACTAGATGGAATTATTTACTAAGTGGTATTATAGATAATAGAATATAGTATTGCTCTTGTACATGAAGAAGATCACAGTCGTCAGGTAACTGAACAATACAGATTACAATCGCCCTGAGACCTCTCTCTCTCTCTCTCTCTCTCTCTCTCTCTCTCATATATATATGGGCATATTTGATCACGAGGCGCAAGAAGAAAAATGAGATGGAAAGGTTGTCTTTTTCATGGCTATTTATTTTCTGACTTGTCTATTCTAATTTACATATATGTAACCAATTTTAACAACCTATATTACTAGTGCATGCTGTTTTAGCGCAATTACATTTGATGAACTTGAATGATCATGTAACTAGTTTCAAATCCTTTTCAATGTCGGGTCCTATAGTTTTTGATACACGATCTCCTCCCCAAAATGAAAATTATCTTTACAAATACTTTTGGAGAATTTTTACACACAAATAATTACATGGCATAAAAAAGCGATTTGAATGACACAATTCATATATAAGTCATTTCGGAGTACAAGATGAAGCTGTGACTTTCTGGTAAAAAAATATCGATTTATAGGTCGGCAAATAGGTATTATACGGTATTATGTATTATATGTGCTTCGTTACTATTAGTAAGAAGCTAACATTTGAAGAAAACCAAAACAGATTTATTATACTGATAGACGAAGTGAAGATAGATGGACAGTGGAATTCAGATATGATGGACTTCATGCCACTATGCATGGCAAATATCTTCAATTGTTCACTTATAATATTTTCAAATCAAGCGCCATCTCAAACCTAATGCACACATTGCAATAAAAGGTATAATTCATTATGATTACGTGAAAAGGAAAGAAGTATGCAAGACAAACAAACGAAACAGATGTCCAAACAAGCATGAAGTGCATGACGGAGATCTCAGTCAGTCAGCTGCTACAGATCCAAATGTTCCTTTAGTAGATGAATCTGAAATAAATGATATAAGTAATTCCTCAGTTGAAGATATATTACATTAAAGCAATTAGCACTGCTTCACAGGATATTATGTGCACTCTATCCACACATCAACCTATAGTATATTCAACACTGTATATAACGCCACACAGAGATACTAATTATCAAAGTTTGAAACCAAAGAAGATTTCTCGAGAAAGAAGAGTAAATCCAGAGAAATGGAAGCCACAAAGGAGATCAAAGGTAACATTTTATGTTCATGGAAGAACATTTCCAGCAATAACAGTAAAATCTGAAGTTTGCTTCGACTGCAAGTGTGCAGGAAAAATAACATGATCAACGAAAGGAAATTCTTCAGACTTTCTGGAGTTTAGGTGATTATGATAAGCAAAGCATTTGTCAGCATGTGGAGCAGACCGAACCTGAACGGGCTCACCCTCCACCCAGAAAAACACCTGAAACATGTTCAGTTTGTTGATGACCACATTAGTTTTGCTGCAGTTGAACAGCATTATACAAGAAAAGACACAACGAGAAAATACCTTTCACGTAACTTAAATATTAGACGAATGGACTCACACTCTACACAGAAATGTGGAAAGAAGCTTGCCAAAATTCTTCTAAGGAAGTAGTGTACGGAAAGATTTTCGGCAATGATTACAATTTGTCTTTTTCCGTCCAAAGAAAAGCAGTGTCGAATTTGCAGTCGCTACATGCCCTAAAAACAGAAGGAAAATTGGAAGAAGAAACAGAACAGAAATACAGAGACCACCAAACTAGAAAGGAAAATCATCCTTTGACAGTGATCAACGTCTTGAAATCAAAACCAAGGAACTACGTCGAGCCAATTTTATTTAACATTACAAAGTGATAATTCTATGGATGTATTTCCTAACAACACATTATGTTTGTTTCTGTGCTATATTATCTCAGTTTATACGACTGAATCATGAAGCTTCTTGGGATGTGGCTTTGGTAGATATATTCATTTACTCATGTTTTTAATAGTGTCAAAGTTCAAATCGCTTTCATTGCAAAACTCCTCAGTGAATAAGCTTTGTAACTCTTTGATAAAAATGATACTGGGAATTTAAGAATCCAGGAAGGTAGCACCGTCGAATTCTCAGTTGAATATCTCCTCTTGAGAATTCGTACATGTTATTGTTTTAATACTCGACATCTATTACAACCATGTATAACATTCAGTTTTGCAAAGCAGGGGATAGATCTTTCTGAACTAAATTGATGCAGTACCATCTCACAATGTGTTTGCTATTTTGTGTGGAACACATTCCGCGTCCGATCCAAAGACATTAACAAAACAACGACCGATTATACATTTTATATTCTCTTTGGAATTGAACGGGTACTGAATATAGTGTGTGTGTGTGTGTGTGTGTGTGTGTGTGTGTGTGTGTGGTCAGATGATGATTTTCACAATATTGGATTTCACGCGCCAAAAGAAATCAAAGAATGATGTAGTTTAAAATGATGGATCATTCACATTTGGACCTGTGTTTGCGAGACCAGTATTTGTTGAATCGTGTGAATTTACTTTTGAGGCTAAATCGACATAGTACTCTGTTGCATTTGAAG
The DNA here is from genome assembly GCA_016617855.1 of Megalonaias nervosa. Classification (NCBI taxonomy): domain Eukaryota; kingdom Metazoa; phylum Mollusca; class Bivalvia; order Unionida; family Unionidae; genus Megalonaias; species Megalonaias nervosa. The sequence continues at coordinate 26,867 of JAECUM010021223.1, forward strand.
GCTAATGCTAACAAGTACAAAACAAACATCAAAGAAACCAGACTTTACGTGCCACTTACATCAGTCCCAAGAACGACTGCCAAGTATCCTCTACGCTGAGTGGAAGTCGAAAGCTTCATTATTACCTCTGGACTTCGACCCATGTCGAAGAGTGTTTTCCAAAGTGAGCAATGGGGCCCTAAAAGGAGCTGCCGATCAAAATCTTTCGGGTTCCAACATTTCAATGTGTCCAAGATGAAAGTCACTTGAGATGACCATGTATTTTGTAACAGGCCATTTGAATCTTACGTTGCTCAGAAATATTACTTGAAATCAAAAATGACATGACATTAGGAACCAACAAAAGTCGCGTCCAAAAGTATTGTTGTTTCGAATTAATTCCAGTGTTGTTCCGAATAAATTCCAATCTTGAAAGTGCTAAGGTGCCAATAGTTTAAAACATGCTGATGAGTCAACAGTCTTGATGTATCATAATTATATAATCCAAAATGTCCTTGATTTAATTTAAAATAATTCCAAAATAATTATTAGTCTAAAAGATCAATAAGCAATTTGTAATTCCAATGAATAATTTAAATAAATAAATCCTCTCAAATTATAACTAAATACAACAAATAAGACTGATTTCACTACTGGTATTAAGAGAGGAATGAATAATTCTGATGTAAACAACCTTAATATAACAACAATAGACACAATAAGAAGACCAGGATGAGAGTCAAACGTTCTTTTACTTAACTTGTAGTAAAGAAATTGATAAACATTAGGCAGTCCAGACATTTTCTAGGGAATAACCAATGTCCTGAATTCATATCCAAGGAAATATTATTTTAGAAAATGACGTTAGTCAGGTAGGCCTAAACTCTTACCCTCAGTTCTAGACAAAGTTCAATCACCCAATGCAAATCAAATATTCATAACATGTTATGATGACTAGAGCAAGAAAATTACATGGACTCTGTTTTGCTCACTACGTGACTGAAAGAGTCAAATCGATCATCCTAGTCAACAAGACAAATGTTTAATGATGAATGATAGAGGAATGAAGACGATCTGGATGTATCCTGGTCTCAAAGGAGAATCTCACAAGTGGAATAAAGACTTCAGTGACCATTCCCTACCTACGTTGACTTCTTTGGAGACGAATCGTATCGAAGCTTTTTAGCAACAGCGTACGGAGAATATCCATTCATCCACTTAACTCACTTATCGTTTCCAGGAAAACTCAAGTATAAACTCTTGACTGATCGGAAACTGAAAATTGGGAATTTTATTTACCTGGTGACCCAAAGTTCGAACTCAGTTGCTTGGAATTATGTGGTTTGTGTTAAAATAAACCTCCACATCGATATTTTTAAACGTCCACGCCTATGTCGTCAACACAGACGATAGTCATTACTCAGAAACCAACTGGGTACGCGTCTACTTTCCCAATTGACTACAGTACAGGGCCGCGGACAGAGTAGGATAAAACTCGGACAAATTCAGGGGTCCCAAAACGGTCAGGGGCCCACCGCGGAAGAGCAGAATTGTAACATTTGTCACCAATTGATGAATGAAAATTTGTTTGACTTCACACTCGTTATGTTTGAAATACAACTTGCTGCCAGTATAGGTCAAATTTTAGTGAGAATCTTTAGGATAGCCAACATTTATAAACCGCTTGAACTTTATGCAATATTTATAAAGGATGTACACTTTTGTTTGGAATTGTACAAAGTAAGTCACATCCTTGTTCGTAAGTTAATTTTCTCTCCATTCTGTTCAATGTCTATTGATAGGTTCTTTCTTTTCTTTTTTTTTCACTCCCTGTGTACAAGTATTGTTAGAGTTTTTGGCAGTAAGACAAAAGTACGAAATAGTAGTTTTGTTTAACAATGAGATGGTTGCGAAAGCTATAGCGGATTTTGCTATGTATTCAAAGGGGATAATAGGGAAATAAGGGATAGGTAGAATTGTGTTCATAAGTAACTTAAAACTCTAGTCAGTCAGAATGTGGTGTCGGTTGGTAGGTGCAGTGATAATGTGGGTGGCATTAATGTCTATTGGTCGGTCAACAACTTCTAACTTTACGTTTCCGTTAGAGGCCAGAGAGCCACATCATGTTAAATTCCGTTTTCGGACATGGTGCTTTTTTAAGTTACATTCACTTTAGAAGCCACAGTACCTCTTGTGTAATGTTAATTCCTGTTAAACGTCATAGAGTTCCGTTTGAAGCAAACTGCTTCATTCAAGGATGTACTCTGAAATCCATAAATGTCAACTACGGACCCATAATGTGAAAGTTTTGAACATTTGTTATCATTGGATTTCCCGTCTTGATACCCAAGTGCTGGATATTTCTAAAATAGTATTTCCCCTTGTACCCAGAGTCCCACAATAATTCCAATGTCCCTCAAGTGCCGCAAAACAAAATAGAGATCTTATTTTAATTTACCGTTTGACCCCATAATCCATAGATCCTTTAACCATTTTGAGCCCAGAGTACTAGTCCCATGTTCGATTCCTTTTTGAGTCTAAAATGCCGTTCTCATGTTAATATCCCATTTTATCCTATAATCTGCATTCCCATTATACCAAGGAATTCTATTTCGAGTCCACTGTGTCTTTCCCATACTAATTTCTCGTTTGGATCCAAAGCATAATTTCTGTTAAATTCCTGTCTGAGCCCAGAACCCTTTTCGACATATACTACTTATATGACTCCACTTAATAACCGGACATATTGTTAAATGTGCGCCAGACTATAAGAGAGACGAATCGGTTTCGATTCTGGACCGCAGAATTTAGGTTTTTCTTGCCCTCACGTTACGTTTGGAAGATCTCTTACGCTCAATAGTTGTGAGTGACTTTCGACCGTTCTAAGAGGTGATTCTGGGTGACATTCGACTACGAATGTCGAAGTAAGGCGAGTGGATTGTAGCGGTGTTGGTATAAGATGCCACTTTTTAAGCTGCTTAGCTGATTCGAATCCTTTATACTAGTGGTATTTGTATCCTAATGTGAGATATACAAACCGGTTCGATTCCTGACTGCGACAGTTAGACTATGTCGTCATTCCCATTGCAGTATACATTTTTGTTGACATTGATAGGTTTGCCGCCGAACAGTGGACCAATATGCTATGGATGCGATCAAAGTCGGGATCCAGACACGTGTGACAGGATAGTACTGTGCGGTAGCGACTATGTAAGCAATAACCCTGACCAAATAAATAGCTTGACAGGATAGTACTGTGCGATAGTGACTACGTAAGCAATCATCCTGACCAAATAAATATTTTCATATCTGACAGCCTGACACATGAACGCCGAAAGTAAGGATCAATAATATACTAAATGACATGCATTGAAAAACATATTAGAAAACAAACGTACATATAAGTAATAAAATTCACAAAAATAAGTTTATAATTTCACATAAGAACATTTGCAACATAGATTTCTGAACAAGCACATAGGTCTATATTTCTTATCGCAAGACAAATGTAGAATATGATAAAAAAAAAATAAGTAAAACTACATTTGCTCAAGCTATTTTTTACATTTAAGAATTGAAAAAATTTATTCCAAAACGAATATTTCCTATATACAACGGCTACAGTCCAATTTATAATATTTAATATTTTAGACTGTTTTAATTTTTCTCGTGCTGCATTTATATTCACAGAATGGATCCTCTAGGTGAATTGTTTTGAAGGAAATTAGAATAACGGTAAGATGACTGAAATAAACGGTAATGTATTTATTTGTGTGCTCTGTTCATCTAGGCGTGCCATCTATAAACAGTAATGTATTTATTGGCGTGCTCTGTTCATCTAGGCGTGCCATCTTTCAACAGCGATGATCGGGGTGGATCTTGTTTATAAGAGTGGCTGTATACACAAGCAAGTAAGTTTATTCTGTTCTCTCTCTCTCTCTCTCTCTCTCTCTCTCTCTCTCTCTCTCTGCGTATTAGTGTCATGTGCTTATTCTGTATCTGTCTTTAGAACATCTTGTATATGTCTATTGCTTTCTTTAGAACATCTTGTATTTGTCTATTGTTTCTTTAGAACATCTTGTATTTGTCTAATGTTTTCTTTATAGCATCTTGTATTTGTCTATTGTTTTCTTTAGAACATCTTGTATTTGTATATTGTTTTCTTTAGAACATCTTGTATTTGTCTGTTGTTTTCTTTAGAACATCTTGTATTTGTCTATTGTTTTCTTTAGAACATCTTGTATTTGTCTAATGTTTTCTTTAGAGCATCTTGTATTTGTCTATTGTTTTCTTTAGAACATCTTGTATTTGTCTATTGTTATCTTTAGAACATCTTGTATTTGCATATTGTTATCTTTAAGAAAATTCACTCTTTAGCTTCTTCAAAAATCTGCCTGTTCTATAATTTCTTACATACGGCCCTGTAAGCGTTTATTCATTTCAATGGCAATTCTATGATGGCTTAGATACGGCACTGTAAGTGTTTATTCATTTCAAAGGCAGTTCTGTGATTACTTAGAATCGGCCCTGTAAGTGTTTGTTCATTTCAATGGCAATTATGTGATTAACTAGATACGATCCTTTAAGTGTTTGTTCATTTCAAAGGCAATTCTGTGATTACTTAGATACGGCCCTGTAAGTGTTTGTTCATTTCAAAGGCAATTCCATGACGGCTTAGATACGGTCCTAAAGGTGTTGATTCATTTCCATGGCAGTTCTATGATGGCTTAGATACGGCCCTGTAAGCGTTTATTCATTTCAAAGGCTATTCTGTGGTTACGTAGATACGGCTCTGGAAGTGTTTTGTTCATTTCAAAGGCAATTCTATGACGGCTTAGTAAAGGGTCTGTAAATGTTTATTCATTTCAAAGGCAGTTCTATGATGGTATTGATACCGCACTGTAAGCTTTTGTCCATTTCAAAAGCAATTCTGTGATTACTTAGATACGGCCATGTAAGTGTTTATTCATTTCAGTGATAATTCTGATTGCTTAGATACCGCACTCTAAGTGTTGATTCATTTCAAAGGAAATTTTAATTCTCTCTCTCTCTCTCTCTCTCTCTCATCTATCTATCTATCTATCTATAGCCATATATATATATATATCAACATACAAGAGAGAGAGTGTGTGTGTGTAAGAGCAAGATTACGTATTAACAATTTTCTGTATGCATACAGCATTTTTCGCTGAGAAACTTGTGAGTAGTTCTTCCTTCAACGTTATTGTTTGTTTCCATAGGATTGCGATCGGCAAGGAGTTCTTGGTGTGGAAGCTTACAGAGATGTCGATATGACGAACAGATTGAAACGGACGGTATTCTGCAACAAATGCTGCACCAAACAACTCTGTAACTCGGGTATTTGTTCTTCTTTGGCTCACCCACCAACCATACTTTCTCCAATAACAACGAATACAGCACAAACAGGAACAATTTTAGAACCAGGTATATACACTTGCCACAATCTTTGTGTCCATTTTAGCAGCATTTGGATGTTCAAAAGCAGGAGAATCTTTCTAATCTTGCGCCTAAATATATTTGTTTCACATTTTGATTAATATGAGCTATATTTTCTTTCGGTCTGTAAATTTCGAAGTTTGCTTCGATTCTTTCTTCTTTCCTTCTTACATTCGTACGTGATATTTTTTTCTGCTTTATCATCATAGTCATCTTTTACTTTTTCTTCGTTATCTTGGTACTCATCGTTATTTTTGTAATCATCGTTATGTTTGTTGTCATTATATAACTGAAAGATGAAGCAAGTTTCCTATTCTGGACTTAAGTACTTTCTTAAACAAGTATGTTTACTAGTATGCATATATATATATATATATATATATATATATATATATATATATATATATATATATATATATATATATATATAGTCAGACATAACGACCGACGTCCCTTAGCATTGTAGATGAATTTCTTGACGTTTACTATTTACTGCTTCAAATAAAAGGTGTATAGAATATATCTTAGCTGAATGAGTTATTAAGGTTTAGTTTTTATTTGTAAAATATAATGAATAAGAATGAGCATAAATGGTCGATGAATCATCCATCCCAAAAATACAAATAAGGTTTTGTTTATAACATTATATTCATCGTTTGGTTCCCGGTTAATAAAAACATAACAATCTAGGGATCTTGTCGGGCTTTGGTTGTTGATGGTTAAACAGGTCTACAATGTTTTAGAAGTCGTCTGCTTCAGAGATATTATGGATTTTGATGTCCTGAATTAAAAAATGACAATTAAAACAACTGATTGCCTACTGTTGCCAAGATATTTAAGGTTTTTTACGTCTATGTATATTGTGTAGGCAGTACAGTTTTAATAACAAATTGTAAACCTATGTCTTTTCATGTGTTTATGGTTGCTTTACATGATGATATTTCACCTGTCCTGTTCATGTAACACGTTAAGAAACAGCAAAATGGTCATATAAATAAAATTTATTATGAAACAAAAATAAAACTATTATGTATATACAAGTACATAGTTTAGTCCTTATTCAGTGTCTACTTGGCGGTTCTTGGCTTATGTTACGTGTCTAGGCTCGTACAAAAGTAACTAGAAAAGAGTGAAGACAACAAGCTTTGTAAAATTTAACAAATAATTTATTTCCCTAGAAAAACAAGGTCAAAATGAGAGAAGGGACTTACGGTTTATGAATCAAATCCAAAATTAATCCAAGAATTGAAAAAATAGAAGTTATATCAATGAAAAGTCCTAAATGAATCTGTGTTCAAGTCCCGATGAAATCAAAATGGAGGGCGATGAAGTATGTCGTGACCTTCAAAGTGTTTCCGTGCCAACAGTTCCTTGTTGAATCACAGAAAATAATATTCCAGTTTAGAATTTCTGAATAAATTTCGATAACTTTACTTTTCCAAGAATTTTTGTATGAGCACTAGTATTTTCCAGGGAAAGAATCAATAATTCCATAAAATAAAAATTCAACTGAAACTAGTCACAACAAGACACCTTTAGGTGTCGCAGATTTAAAGCCCAACTGGCTAGTTCTTCTCAAGAAAACGGTTATACAGTAAGTTAAGACGCAAAACAGATTCCCGTATGAGAGTCAAGTGGTCACCTTTAAGAACAACGTAGAATATTTTTATATGCTAATTCAAACGTGTTCTAGGTATGGCCTTGATTCCACTGAATGAATCTTACTCTTAGAATGAATATTAAAAAGTTGTTTACTAGAACTCTATCTGATGTCTGAATCAAGGTCAGAAACTCGATACAATGTTTCAACTACTGGTTGTTTATCAGGTCAAACAGAACTGAACTGAATTTCTAAAATAAAATATCAAATCCAGTAGACAAAGTTATCATTCCAATAACATGTAATGAAACAAAATATAAAAAATAACAAAATTTAAAACTAACAAACAAATAATGAAATTACATATACATAACACTTGTCTCTTGTATTCATTAAATGGAGCATTTCTTGCCACTGTCCAGCAAAATAGTCTGCAAGCATTGATGTGCTCCATTTGCCCTGATAGCGTTTCTGCATAGTTGAAATGTCCTGGTGCAATCGTTCGCCCTGCTCATCGCTCACTGCTCCGCAGTTCGGTGGAAAAAATCTAGATGAGAGTGCAAAAGATGTATCTTTAGTGACATGTTGCAACCAAGGCTTTTGTATGCCCTAAGGAGGTTTTCCATCAACTCCCTGTAGTTGTCTGCCTTGTTGTTTCATAGAAAATTTGTTGCCACTAACTGGAAGACTTTCCATGCCGACCTTTCCTTGCCAAGCAGTGTAAGGTCAAATGCATCATCTCAAAGAAGATCACGAATCTGATGACCAACAAAAACACCTTCCTTTATCTTAGCTTCACTTAACCTTGGAAATTTTCAACGGCACAACAGATTTAAGACTCGTCTTCGATGAATCAACGAACAGTCTCCACTGATCTGGATTATGAACGATGTTGAGGGCTGTCATCATACCATCGATGTTGTAGCAGGCTAGAAGATCACCTTCCATGAAGAAGAATGGGACACGATCCTTTTGTCGGTCACGGAACATGGAAACCCGAACATCACCTGCCAGGAAATTTTACTGCTATAATCTGGAGCCCAACAGCTCTGCCTTAATCTTGGATAGTTCCAAATCCCTGACAAGGTCATTTAATTCACCTTGTTTTATGAGGTGTGGTTCAGAGGAGGAGGATGGAATAAAATATGGGTCATGTGACATTGATGGTTCAGGACAGGAAGTTTCATCCTCTTCCTCTTCCTCGTCTAACTCAAGTGAAAATGATTCTGGTGCATCTGGAACCGGCAGTCCTTCTCCGTGGGATTCCGGGCGTGAAGATGATGGAATATTTGGATAATGCACATACAACGTTTTATTCTTTGACACACCTTTCCCAGCTGGAGGCACCATGCAGAAGCAACATTTGTTGATATGATCTGTTGGCCTTCTCCAAATCATTGGCACTACAAATGGCATAAATCTCCTTTTCCTGTTCAACCGCTGGCGAAGATTTGTTGCACAAGTGTTTTAGCATATGTGTGGTGCCCATTTCTTGTCCTGATCTCCATTGTTGCAGCCATAGTGGTATCCTGCGCTTTTGTGATGCAAAGGCCTTTTCACCAGAAACATAACAGAAGTTATCTGCATTGTTCTCATAAGTACGAGGCATCTCTGCTTACTTTGGCTAAACAGAAATGTGTCTGTGTGCAAAATTAAACACTGCAAAATAAGAGAGCACGACAATGTATGATTTCTAGAGCTGATATAGGGCAATTTGTTGAGCAGAGTGATGTAAGCTTAGGGATGATTGCATCATCCATGATTTCCAGGTATAACATGATGCAATTAATATCAGGTATGACGCAATACCAGATTCAGATTGCATCATCCATTGTTGTGCATAAAAAGCAAGTACTGTCCAAACCCAGTCATAAATTTTATTCATAGATCCAGTCAAAGATGTATTTTAGACATTTCTGGTTTAAATTGAGATCCCTTCCCTTTATAACTCACTTATCCTTCACCATTCCGAAGTCAAGGGTCGTATATACTGACCCAGTATCATATCTTTAAAACCAGAGCCAATCAACAATTTTAAGCATCATTTTTGTTCTCAGTGACTCATTGACCCAGAATTAGTAAAATTTGACTACATTTGTTTGGAAAGCATCTTGGCTGTAGACCAGTGTTATTGATTTTAATGAACTCGTGGTGGTATAGTATTTGTTTTTGAAAAAAATAAACTAAATGGTTGGTGGATTGGGGCTAGGACTTTTGTTGTCTATACTGCTTCTGTCTGTTAAGTACTGATAATCCAGTGGTTGCCAGCCTTTTCGAATATGAGGACCCCTTCTTGACTTCAAAATTTTTTGCGACACCCACATCCTAATAGTTGTACTTTTAGGCTTCGTTAATTGAGAAAATACAAAATGACAAAAAAATTATTACGAACTCAGTAACCGATGTAAATGAAATCAAACTGTATTCATTACAACAAAAAATATATACATTTGATAAAAAATAGCATATTTATGCGACATAATATTTAGTCAGTCAGTAGCGGACCGCGGGTTGGGAACCACGGATCTATATAAAACCGCCAGCTCTGAGGTGATTAAGTCTGAATCCATTAACTATTATCATAACCCTCTGAATCTTTTAGCAGTCATTATAACCCTCTAAATCTTTTAGCAGTCATTATAGCCCTCTAAACCTTTTACCTGTCGTCATAACTGTTATTATAACTCTCTAAATCGTGTTACTATTATCTATTATTATAACCTTCTGAGGGGACCAGGCTGTCCGAGTTGTCTAAAGAGCTTAGTTTTACCGATCACTGTCATTTCACCTCTTTCTGGATGGGTACCAGCCTCGGGATCAGCCAATGTGGGTATGTGAGAAAGCAACCAGTAGCTTTGCGTGGGTCGGTGGTTCTTACCGGGATTTTCCCGGGTTCTTCCTCCACCAGTTGTACTGGCGGCTATATATCTTGCGCTGAGAAATGGCGTTAAATGCCAAAAACAACAACAACAAATAACCCTAATATTTTATCTATTTATTATGCCCCAGTAACCAAAAAAATTTATTCTGGATGCATTTTGCATTACACGTTTTATTTTTGACATTGCATCATGTAGTACGCAGTACGATGTATAAAACAATAAACTTTAATAAACTTTATCTAACGAACCACCCAGGTTATACACAATATATTTGCCTAGAGAAGATTAATCACGTTTGTAGCCCGTTTAGAGATAGAAAGATAGGTAGGTAAGTAGGTAGATAGATAGAGTTTAATATCGGCCCGAAGAAACTGAATATGCACATTCAGGTGTTTGAAGAGCCTGCCACGTCACCTGGTGTGATAAGTGTATACGAGCACCGTTATAATCAAAAAGCAAGAACAATGGCCTGCTTGAGTAAAAGGCCTGCTGGGGAAAAATGCCTGCTGGAGAAATTAATAAAAATTGTTTACAGGTGAAGACGAAACCGGACGGACTTATTAATTTTTGAAAGACAGTAACTGAATAAAAAAAAAAAAGTATTCTTGAAAAACATCAAATTATAAAGTCAAATGTAGTAGTAATTATTCATATTTTGATAGACATTCTACCTTTATAAAACGTTGTCATGGTGACTTCTTCGTCTTATACAATGAACCTTACTGGCAATTAAAAATATTACCATGAACATGCTGCATATAAGCGTTAAAGATGAAAATGGAACACCGATGGCTTTCCATCCCTACAATGTATTTAGCGCAGTTTCACGTTAACCATAAATTGCTACTATGAATGTAAATTGTATGCAATTACTTCAATGACTTTTGAAAGGGGAGGAGAAAGCCCATCAATAGACCAAAACTACCGCATTATAAATTTAAGTGTAAGCTCATCTAACTCAGCCACCAAGCAATTTTAAATACACCTAGTTTATAATGACAAGGATAATACTTTTGAGGATAATAGTATGAAAAATGTAAAATATAAAAAGAGGTAGACAATAAATTCACAGTTGTATCTCTAAGCATCAAAGAAAGAGCTGCTAAAATGGAAGAACAACAAACGAATATACCATAAAGTTAAAACAGAATTAGATTGTAATATGAAAACAATCAAAATTGATTTAAACATATCCATGGACATACAGATTATTGCAATCAATAATACAACTGATCATATTTAACTAATAAAAAAGATCTGGAGGTATAGTGGTTTCCAATTCTATTATTTCACTAAGTCTGGAGAAGTCAGATGATAATTTATTCAGTATTTATTTTTGCTTGTTTACGATTCTGATACACTCATACGCTCTGCTGCTCTCTTTGTTTAAATCTAATATTAATTCGATCAATAGCTAATACTGATTCGATCGATAGCTAATATTAATGTCATCAATAGCTAATATTAATTCCATCAATAGCTACTTCTTTTTAGTGACACAATATGCTACATCACTTTTAGCTAATTGTGACTGACCCATAATTTTGACTAATACATAATAAATAATATACTTTATAGGGGTATAACAGTAATAACTGATGTGCAGTTTGTATAAACGAAGACAATAGTTCTTAGTTGCAGTTAATACTGACTCATACAGAGTTTAAAAGAGTTGTATTATCTTCAGCATTGGAAAAATTAACGACTATTATGGAATGATTACCTAGCATGATTTATTCACTGGGTTATAAACTGAAACAACAGTTTGCCAACGAAGGAATTTTTTCAACCCAAAACGCAAAAAGTTGGAATATTAGTGTTAGTACCTTTCATACCAAAAGCACTGATTATGGCTTGATTTAAGACAAAGAAGATCTTGACTTTATAGATTTTGCTGTTTTGATATCCACAAAGTATTCTGTTTTTGCCAATAATTGCTTATTGGTTCCATAATGGTTGAAAGAGACAATATGGAATGCGTTATTGGCCAAATGTTTGAGATTTTCTTGTGCAGATATTGCGATAATAATTTTCTTGTCATGGTCGGGCTTTTATGTATTTCTGAAGAAACCAAAACGATTACCTCTCATTATTTCTATGAGAATGGGATCGCGGTTATTCTTGTCTGTGTCATTCGGCACCATGATAAACGAATAAATATGCACGTTGTTGGATTATGACATCTACGCGATCACCTAGTGCTTCGACAGCATCGATCTTGCAGAAGAACAGTGATGCGTAGTGACTTTGTTTCACTTTATATATAAAGCTACTAACCGAACCTTATCCAGTAAAAACGTGGTGATGTAGCTGTCGTGAGCAGAGAAGTAACTTCTCGTGCCAATATTCACTGGGAAAACTTTATCCATCGCGAATTTTGCCATGATACATCATTGTTTTAACTGTCATGACCGTCAGCGTCACTAGTTTGACAATCCTATCACAATAACATGCAAAACACATTTTTATTTATCCCCGACATAGTTTAACTTGTCGGTGGACCACATAATGTCATTCTGCTAAGTCATGAATTATTGTAAATGTCACACGCGCGAACAAATATTCCGTCTAATAATTAATTGCCCAACAATGCCGCTGAAGTTTCTTTTGAGATCTGATTGAAGGTTGATTTGGTAAGAAATAATAAATCTGAAAAAATGTGCGTATGAGAAATGTGCCATAGTGATTATATGACAACAATCATAGTCAGGTTGATAACTAACTTCACTCGCGACAAGATTGTCAATGTATTTGTGTGCGTTACGTTTATTGACCTATGCTGACCACGCGTTGATATACTAGACAACTCAACATCTTCTGATCTGACCGTTCCTGCACTGACGTCTAAAGGTCTCGATGATGTAAGTGAAAGTTTGTTAGTTGTGACTTTGCCGCACTGATTTATCTGCCCATGATGGCGATGACGATGCTGATCTATATTCCGTTACGGTCCACTCCTAACCGATTCATGTTTGTATATATTCTCGTTTATGCTAATTCAGGCTCTGATCATATAGATTGTATTCGTGTTTCCATACAGGCGTGCAGACTACCGAATACATCGACTACATTGCACAGCGACCTTCATATGTCGAAAATGGGTTTGTTTATTTCATTGCGATATGAACATCAGCATTTACTCGTGTGGGCATTGCATCACTGACCAAAAGCATTTACACCTACTTGTGGACATTTGTATCTGTACAAACAAATGGGAAAATCATGGTATACAAATATAGCCCGTGGAAGTGGTGTTGGATGGGCACTATACATTGGGGTTTCTTTTAACGACACAATTACACATTACAGGAAATTTGTGGATAAATTTCTTGATACGTCGCAGCAGGAATTCAATGCCATCGTACATCAGCTGAATATAAAACCTGATCTCAGTGTCAGGCAGTAACAGCCAGCAATGCCATCGCGCTTTCATTTTTGTGCACGATGATATGGCGCCTATAGCCACCAGTGCTGAGGTCACGCAGTCCGTTGACAGGTTAACAGATGACAAATCACCGTCGATACGAAATTGGATCTCCAATGGCATAAAAATCAGACTTGCTCGTGGTTGACCTGCAGGATAAGCTAAATATCTTGATAATTAGTATCGACCAGACCACAGATATGCTCAGTGATCAATGATAAAATATGTTATCGTCGGCGGTGGATTTGGAATGTTCACGTGCAAAAAGGTCATGATTATTCATAGATGATAAAACAATCCGCCACACCAATCAAAGCCAGCATCAAAATTCAGATTTGAGTGGAATCCTAGCAAAAACAATGATTAATTTGAGAATTCCGATCATATCTGCAAAATCATGCAGAAGTCCGATGCCCAATTTGAGGTATGGTTTTCACATCATATTTACTGTTCCGCAAGGTCGTCTTCGGCCCCGTCGACCTGTATATAATACCCACGTGATCATACCTGTGACAATCTCAGCCGTAAACTAATTATTATAAGCGCGGCAACAGTGTAACCTGCAAGAAATAATCCCCTGCGTTAGCGCACTCAAATAACATTTAGATCATTGTTCCGATTTTACCTTATTACGACGATGACCTTAATTATGGCAATGGCCCCCAGAAATCTATTTACCCACCACCGATCTGAATACTGCAAATATGCGAATGGTCAATGTGGTATTTACATGTGCATAACTCTTCACCATTGAGTCATAGACAGGTTTCTTCGACTGCGCTTGATTTTCTTGTCGCGATCATTCACTTCCCGCGTTAATTCCCGCGTTAATTCACTTCCCGTGTTAATTCGTCAAGCTTGTCAATCAGTTCCTGTTTTTCTGTTCTGCAACTTACCACTTGCATTTGTTCTATCTCTCGCGTTAACTCTGTGCGATCGAGCAGCACCTGATCGATCTATTTGATCGCCTTTCTGGCATGTTCTTCTAGTACTCCTATTTCTCCTGCGATCAAAGTTCCTTTGATGCCAATGATTAGTAATTTATCATCCTCTGGCACCGTACATGTGTCTGGTTGAGCTTGCTGTAGGTTTCACAGTGCTTTAACTCGAGCGTAAATTTTATCTTTTATTTTCTTGATCTCATTACACAACTGCTGTTCTGCGAACTTGGATTTTGCAAGGGATGGGGTTGTTGCTCATTTGTTTCCATCCGTTGCAAGCGCTAACGAATAATCTCCGTTTGCAAATCGCAATGCTGCATTTGTGTTTGTCTAGTAAATTCATACAGATCTGCTAATTCCATCCCCATTACTTGCTCTGAACCCCTCCCAATGATAATGTCATCCCAACGTCCCAATATAGTCCGTGGAAGTGCTGTTGGATCGACACTCGTTCATGCCGCTCGCATCTCAGACAACTGTCGACCGTTGTTGTGTTGTTGTACCTGTCTTGCTGTTTTTCTGTGGTTACTCGTTCTTTAGTAGCTTCCAGTGTTTCAAATGACTTATGGAGATATGTCACAATTTTCCTGGTACCTTCTGGAATCCCATCTTCTTTTCTCTAGGCTGGTTCGGATCTATCCTCCTTTGTCAAATTTATCATTAGGTTATCGTTTCAGGGATGGTAAATACTTTCTCAGTTGCCAAAACGAAACTTTGTAGTATTTGTCCGCATGACTCTGTTGGTCATACCATAAGATAAATCTGCTCAGTCTTCTCACGTCAATCGTGATT
Organism: Megalonaias nervosa; assembly: GCA_016617855.1. NCBI lineage: Eukaryota > Metazoa > Mollusca > Bivalvia > Unionida > Unionidae > Megalonaias > Megalonaias nervosa. The sequence goes on from JAECUM010021223.1 coordinate 41,942, forward strand.
AACTCACCTAGTCTGGCTATTCCTTGAAACGCCTATCTTGGAGTTGTCGGTGGTTCTGCTAATTATCCCGTCGTACTGGTAATCTGAGTTTGCAGATCGGTGAACATAATCCAATGCCGTGGAGAGAGATTTTCGCGATAAATTTAAGAACATTATTGATAGCGCGGTATACAGTGGGACATGGGAGTTCATGCAATTCATCCCATTGATTTCGATGCCAGTGACGTCCTCAAGCAATGGCAAAAACAATACAGTGCCGAAATGGACGATTCGACAGAAACTCTGATAATCATTGACGAGTTTGCCAATCATTCACCGGTACGGAAAGCCTGTGGTTGTTTATCAACTCTCACGTTCATGTCGCGGCATGGCAAGATCAGTGTATGGGCGATAGTGCAGAAGTTCAGTGCGGTTTCAAGTGATTTCCGTGATTGGGATCGCCCGATTCCACCGTTAAGCATCAGCGCAAATGATAACGATCATGATCGACGCAATCTGTTTCTAACAATAATCCAATCAGCAATAGCCAACATTGGCGTGCATTGGAATCGGGACAGCGTGGACGTAATTCGTGTGCCTGATCTCTATGATATCTACCCGTTTGCGTTCGTACATAAACATTCGCGAGAACTCATCGGTGCAGGATATGGATATAAGATCTAAGATGGCATAGTCACACTACCACGAGTATTGCTCGAGTATTGCTCGATATAAAATACCATAAGTGACGTAAAAATGACCCCAAAACTGCTCGATAAGACCCTTGTCGGACCATTAAAATGAACCCAAAACACCTCGTTAAAACCCTTTCCATATTAAGTCGTGGATTGTGGAGTGTGGACAAAACTGTGGATTTACTCGGTATCTTAATTAAAAACAGTAGTTAAAAACAGTAGTTAATTGGAGGATTCCAATCAAATCCGCAAAGCCATACAAAGGTCCTGTAACCCAATTATGGCCTCTGTGTCAGTTACACGTGTGTCTGTTTTGAAACCATGAGCCTGTGATAGAACTGATTATTTCGCTATTTGATTATGTATCGATGGCACTTGATCAGAGCTGTTATTCTGTCAGTTGGAGCATCCGAAACAAACCAGCCTGATTATTTTCCACCTGCTTCGCCCTGTAGAAGTTTTATTTGAGCAATTAGAGTGTTGATCTGCTTGATATCTATAAGTTGCTATTAATTTCATGAATTGGATGCTAAATCCCCGAGCGGATATAGGGGTAATACAACAATTATGTATGTATGTATATATATATATATATATATATATATATAGAGAGAGAGAGAGAGAGAGAGAGAGAGAGAGAGAGAGAGAGAGAGAGAGAGACTCTAGTGACCTACATTCTTTGAACTTCAGGAATAAATATCTTATTTGCGCATGCATTTTACTCACTTGCAGTGAACGGTGGATGGAATAGTTGGTCTCAATGGAATTATTGCAGCGTTACATGTGGTGGAGGCAACCATTATAGAGGTCGCATCTGTAACAATCCAGCACCTGCAAATGGTGGAGCTATGTGTAGTGGTCCAAATAATCAAAATCTATCTTGTAATGACCAACCATGTCCAGGTAAGGCACAAACTCGCTTGCAACATAAATTCAGGAACTTAATAATATTTCTTTAATTACTTTTTACACTGACCAGCATTGCTAATGGTATTATTTAAGATGAACCAAATACGGTTGATAATTTGGTTGATATTGCAGCTATTTTAGCAACAATGGTTTTCAGGTTTCATACGGTTTTTATAGTCATTATAAAGAATAAAGGAACTTTCGTTTCGTTGTGAACTTTAATTTGAGAACTAAACACCATAAGGCATTATGTAATTTGCGACAATTTTTCTCCTGCTTACTAGTTTGTGTACTTGTTAAAATAATTAATAATAATAGCAATTCACACACACACACACACACACACACACACACACACACACACACACACATATATATATATATATATATATATATATGGAATAAACTGACAACGAACTCGAAACGAGTCGTTTACCAAGGCAAATACAAAACGCAGACAAGACAAACAGAAAACACAAAAAGCGTCGAGGTTACCAAATTTTTCATGACTATTTCTATAAAATTAAGAGCTTGAAAGTTTTGATGTTTCAACTGGTTGGCTTCAACTTGATGCGAATGCTGATATCGCTATTATTTCATTGTTTTAGTAGTAGTTATAGGTTATTGGGTGAGCCATAAGCAAATTGAAGGAATTATTTGAATGAAAATGTATCGGCTGCGAAAAGATGATGATTTTATTTGTGCTTGGCTGTCTTTTTCTAGTCTTTTTGGTTTCAACCGCTTGGTTTCAATGTTCTAAGGCGGCGCATTCAGTAAGATTCCTTTTCTTTAATGGTTTTGGAACTCGTGTGTGTGTGCGTGTGTGTGTGTGTGTGTGTGTGTGTGTGTGTGTGTGACCACCTTCATTTTCTTGAATTGAAATTTTGTTTAAAAATATTTTCATATATCTTGCTCACCTGGTCAATTCCAGTTGATGGCGAATGGAATAGTTGGTCTCAGTGGAATCTTTGCAGCGTTACCTGTAGTGGAGGTCAGCATTACAGAGTTCGCTTCTGTAACAATCCCGTTCCCGCTAATGGTGGAGCTATGTGTCGAGGTGAAAGCAGAGAAACGCAAACTTGCAATGACCAACTATGCGCAGGTAAAAGACAAATTAGTTTTGCTGTTTGTTGTACTGTACGCATGTTTAAGGTTCAGTGACTATATTGTATTGTAAGCAATTACGTTTTCCATTGTATGACAGTTTGGAATGCGTTGTACTGACAAAGCAAGAAACTATTCCTATTTTCCTTTGCCTTCTTACTTTGCAAATCTTCCTCTCAGACGGCTTGAAATGCATGGTCTGAGTTTTATATAATACAACACTGGATATTATTTCTCTAATGCTCCTGAATGTTTTGTTTGATATCCTGTGTTTTAGTACCAAGTACGGTGGTTCTGTTCTATTTTTAGCAGTACGCTTCAGATTCTTTTCTGTCCCTTTTCTCATGGAATGCGTTGCACTGACATGGCAGAAAGAAACGTTTCTTTGCCATCCTCCATTTTCTTCTTATTTTGTCAAACTTACACTCAGCCTGCTGGAAACAAAAGGCTCGATTTATATAATACTTCACTGAACATTATGTCTGAGCAGCAGAGAGGGTGAACAGACCATTTTTGTTCGAGACCTTATTTATGAAAAATAAACCTTCCTACGAAAAGGAAATCTTAAGGTCAATAACGTTAAACCACAACCTCTAACTAGTTAGCTCATTTTGTTACTTTTCTCTGACGCGCGTTTTTATTTTTAGGAATGTTTCGTTTACGTGTTGGTCACTCAACGCTGGTCGTTCACCCCCTCTGCTGCTATAATTAAATCATTATTGTTATATCAATAATGATAGGAGAATCTCACACAACTAGATTAGCTCGAGAGCGACTAGATGCAATTAAAAAATATTTACCCGTCCGTGATGCTGTCAAGCAGCAACTACAATCACGTCAGGAGTCTCAAGTGGAATTTACAGAAGGTACAGAACAATTATTTAAACCGATTGTCGAACCAACAAAGAAAATTGTTACAGCAACTGAGGCAACACAGAAAGCTCTTGAAGCATTACCTGTTGATATTGCTGCTCGTATTCAAGCAGCTCAACCTGGGGCTCAACCACAACCACAACCACAACCTAAACCACCAAGAACCAGAATTAAGATAATAGATAAATTTACACCTGAAGGTATTGCTGCTATCAAGGACCCAAATCAATTACTTGATATTGCCGCGTATGGATATTATGAAAGACAAAAATATGTAAAACCAGAACATGTTAAATCTCTAAGCTCTGCCAGTTGGATTAAGGATGTATATCGCATCGCTACTAATACTCCGGAAATCAGATCTAATGAAGGTATTAAAAGTTTTAATATCTTTGATAAGATTGTATATGAGCATATCGTAAAAGTTAAACAATTTGAATTACCATCACCACAACGACAATTTGAATTACCATCACCATAACGACAATTTGAATTACCATCACCACAACAACAACGAGAACAACCATTACCGCAACAATTTCGAGAAATGATGAAACGATTTTAATCACCACGACAACCAGTCAAAATGACAGAGGAAGAATATCAAGATCCTGGCGCAACTGGAAGTGGTTTAGGAAGTGGCTTTATTACTTGTCCCAATAACGTCCTTGCTGATGTTGATCGACTAGAAATTCTCATTGGAGGAAAACGAGCTGGCAATAATTCCACAGAAATCATTAATGAAGCAGCTGATATTTGTCAACGATTATTTACAGGTGGTGTTATGGATATTAATGTGTATCGGTCCCTTATTAATGAAATTAGTGACGATGTCACTCATGATTATCATAGTGACTAAGTATGTAATTAGATGCAATTAGTGATAAAATCACTTAATAATAATATGATCATACACAATACTCATAGACCAACCATGATCAGGGTAATAAATTCACGATTACCAGTATACAAAACTACCTACGGAGATGGACTAGGTGATGTTGTTCAAGGTCTATTTAGAAGGATAGCCCCAAAAGCAATACCGCTTGCAAAGCAACTAGGAATGAAAGCTATTGACGTTGTTCGTGAAAAAGGTATTGGCGCTGTTGGTGATGTTGCTAGCAAAACATTCTCAGCAATCAAGGATAGACTAGCGCGATTAATACGACGAAAACGTCAACCAGTGAAACTGGCCAGCACTGAAGTGATGCCCGCAAATGTCAGTAAAATAATAAATCAAGCTGCTAATCAAAAACTAGCAGAGTTGGCTACCAAGACTAATGTTGGGTTAGAAAAAGAAAAAAATATAACCGCTAATCTGATAGCAGGAAGCGGTCTTCGTGTTAGACGAAGACGGTAATAATAAAGATGTTCAAGCGTATATCTGATCCCACGTTTGACATGGATGCACCAGTTTTAAAAGATGAATCTGTGCGCGATTATCAATATTATTCTTATGACGCACGAATTCCAGACCAGCGTGGGCGAACTGAGCTGCAAGTTCAGGATACAAGCAGATATTTCTTACCCGCTGAGGCATTCATTGAAGTAGAAGGTGAAATTTTGCGAGCTGATAATAATGCAGCGATGGCTGATGCTTATGCGATTGGTTTTGTTAATAATGGTATATGGCGTTATTTAAAGGTGCAGCATATATCATTGATGGACGAGAGATTGAGATCTGTCATGAAAACGTCGACAAGGCCACGACGATACTTGGTCTTGCGTGATGTAGTGATGATTATTCAAAATCAGCTGGTCCGTCAATGATGTTTGCCAAAGATGTAACTGATCATGCTGAGTACAGAAACGTAACACTAAATGCAGCTGGGGACACAGTTACAGCAATGAATCCAAATTTTAACTTAGGATTTGCAACACGCAAATCAATGTTGCAAGGTGGAAGAATATTATTTTCATGTTCAATTCCATTATCACACATCTTTGGATTTTGCAGAAATGTTAGAAAAGTTATTTTCGGAGCCAAGCATACAGTTGTACTTATAAGAAAAGGTACCGACGATGATGCAATATGGCGTGCTATACCAGCAGCTAATCCAGCAGAACATGTTGGAAAAGTAGTTTTAACAAAACTTTCTCTGTGGATGCCAGTAATGACTCCAACAATACCTGAAGAAGAACATTTACTCTCTTTTATGAGTCAAGGTGGTAAATCAATGTTATCATGGTTGACAATGACCACAGATGCTGTGCAGAGTAATGTTAATGGTTTATTTACTTGGCATATAGCTTCTCAGCAAGGTGTTTCAGCACCAAGACATATATTTATTGCGCTTCAGAATTATGCACGAGTAAACAATCAAAATAATAGTCATATGATATTTGATCAACTCGGTGTTTCTGAGGTTTCTTTAAGGATAAACGGACATCAAGAACCATCCGAGGATATGTTATTGAATTTCGGTCAAAATCATGTTGCACGTGCGTATCATCGATTAATGACATTCATGGGACGTGATCAAAATGTTGACACTGGTTTACAAATATCACAGCTAGATTTTACAACATTATATCCGATATATTACTTTTCGCTGGAACATTTAGATTTAACCAGACAATCTATTGTAGATATACATTTTCGAGCTCGCGTAAACCGAGGAGTTATTGCTAATTACAGAGCAATTGCTGTTATACTCAGTGATAAATCAATGTTACTTGAAGGTGTTGGTGGACGAATGAGATTTATTGATGCCCCAAGAGAAAACATGTAATTAGATCGCTCATAATAATTATAAATGTCATATCTAGTTAATGTTAGTCTGACTCCTGGTCAGATTAAAAAGCTACAATCATCATCAAAAAATAATTGTGCGGTAAAAATATCACCAAAGCGAGAACAAATCGCAGGTGGTCCGAATAAGCTATCATTATCAGAACACCAGCATAGGCATTTCAGTGAAGCAAAAAAATTAAATAAAGGTATAAAACTTAATCTTTCTGCGAGTGTCATTAAAGACATCGTTAAAACGGGTGGCATATTTCCACTTCTTGCCGCGTTACCAGCAATAATAGCCGCTGCAGCCCCAGCTGTTGCAAAAGCAGCTGCATTAGGCGCTGTTGGAACCGCTGCTGGAATGGCGTTAAAGAAAGCAACGGGTCAAGGAATTATGCACGCAGACAACTTAAAATAAAAGATCACGGGCAAAACAACACGGAAGACGTCTAAGAGCACCAAACGTGCCACAGCCGGGCCGTCTAAGATTATCAGGCCCAGCATACGGTCGCGGTCTAAGATTGCCAGGGACCCCATATTCATGGTACGGAAAAGGTCTAAGACTGCCCCGGTGACTTCGTCATCGAGTTCGATGATTCTTCCTATGTCTAATTTTGATTTACTTAATGCTGCTAAGCAACTGAATATAAAAAACTTTAGAGGAGTTTTTATGCGTGATCAATTACCTACCGTTGCAATGCAACAAGAAACTGGTATTATTAATCTCGATAAAAACTCTGGTCCAGGCACTCATTGGGTGGTATATGCAATTGATCCACGTGGAATTATTTATTTTGATTCATATGGACTGGCACCACCAAAAGAATTTTTAAAATATGTTAGCACAGTAAGAAGTACTGCTGTGCAAAGTAAGAATTCGATGCGTTCTAAGATCTGGTATTCAACATTACCAATACAAAAATTAACGGATCCGCCAATATGTGGTCGAGAAGTACTCGCTGTACTTGATGCTGTATCAAAATCAACAACGCCACCTTATAAAGTCGTGCATGAATATACTACGTTGTCACACTTAAACAGATATTAGTAAATATAATGGTAGATATTTATGGAAGATCTTCTCGCAAAGCTCAGCAGCAAATCGATTTATCTAAATATGCAACTCTTGATCAGCTCAGAAATGAAATTAATGATTTATTAAATATCACAAGTGTGGATCAAAATGAAGTCGTTGTTTTTCAGGATAAACAAGGACGATTAAAAACAAGTAATATACAACTGTCAAATGTTCTTATACGAATTCCCACCGCGGTTATTAATAATATCGTTACTTCTGCTGATCAAGGTAAAATACAAGATTCCGGTAAGTCAGTTAACGATTTTATCAAGCGAGCTGGTGATTCATTCACGGGTTACATTATCATGAATCGAAATAAAATTATAGACCTTGGAAACCCAACCGCAGATACAGATGCAGCAACAAAAAAATACGTCGATGATCAAGAATCTAAGTACGTATTAGTCAACGGTGGTATAATGCGTGCATTTATCAACATGAATAATAATGGTATTAATAATCTTAGAACACCAGAATCAGATTTCAACGCTGCAACGAAGAAATATTTAGACGATAAGGAAATTCCTATGACAACTTCGTTAACAACAATCAGTGATGAAATGACTACACTCAATACTAATTTTAATAATCACGTACAAACGTTCTTAAATTTTCGTCGAAATATAAACAGATCTATTAATGATTTTTTTGGAAGTCCACCAACCGTTGATATCAAACTCTCCGACATTAACACGAAACTCAACGACATTGTCAGTGGAATACCTAATATTGTGCAAAAAACTAATCTGATTAAAATTCCACACGGGCAAATTAAAAATATCGTGTACACAGTAGCATCAGGATCATCAACATGGACACTACGCGATAACACTCTCGAACATACCGCAGAAGTAACTGGGTTATACAGGCTATCCGTGTACGGTTTGGAAATTACTGCGGCCACTTCATCATCACCAAATGTACATTATAATCCTCTACTGGTGATGCTAAATAAGAACATCAAAGAAACATTTACGTTGACATCAACGGAAATGCCCCCGAGACGTTACTGGTGGTGTCTGGAATTCGTAGCTGAAACTTTTCAAGTAATTACTTAATTAAATGACGTTGTCATTGTATAATGAATCAAACCCTAGTGACGGAGTCATTTATCGACGTTCAACGTCACAGATACAATCAAGTATGTGAGTGTCAAACCAAACTAAAAAATATCATCGACGATTATACAGCAAAAGTAAAAAATATCGCACACGTATGGTTGTTATTGATATAATTGTTTACTCAGTTTCTGCTGTTATTGCTGGAACCGGATTATTATTATCAACAATAACAATGACAGCACCTGCAGTTGTAACAATTGTCGTTTCAGCTTCAACGATTATCGCAGGCATTCTCAGTATTATCGCTAAGAAATGTACAAATGATAAATTACACGAGTATATAATAAAACTACACACAGTAACAACATCTTATTCTAAACTATCATCGTATCTTTCGGCGTACCTCAGCGATAGTAAAATATCTGATGAGGAGTTCGCAACGATAATGAAAACCTATGATGAAGCATTTAGAATCGCTAGCGATTCTAGTGATAAAGTAACTTGTGATAAAGATTCATTAAAGATCCAGAATATCAAAATAAAAGTCCATGGCATTATATAGGATTTGAATTTGATCCAAGCAACAATGACAATTACTTTACTGATTTTGACGGTAAAAGGATCCCCAAGATAAATAGATCAGCATTTAATATCATCGTAGACGCCAGGATGCAGACTACTAGAGAGATTGTTGATGAAAAAATTTTTAAAATATTTTTAGATGTTCTTAAGAATGAATACGATAAAACATTTAATGATTTAAGAAGTTTATTTATTTCATTATCACAACATTATGACGATGGTGTAAAAAATCAGATAATCGAAACAATAAAACATTTAAATGGGATCTTATTTGATTTATACATCGCCAATCGAAGTATTATAAACGTTGCGACTAAACTCAATGGAAATCCTTACGCAGTTCCAAAATTTAAGCAATTATTTCTTGATCATTACAAAATAACAGAAAAAGATTTACAAACATTTATAATACCAGATTTAAATAACGCTGAAATAAAAAAATCACTTGACGATCTTATTAACGATTATTTTCCAAAAATACTTGAATCATGGAGAAAAATAGCCCCACCACCGGTTATTCTTAAACATAACAACGATCCATACGGTGGAGGCCGTCATATCTCACCTGGTATTGTTAATATAACATCAACGATCGCAGTCAATCTAGTATGTGATGTAATTGATGGCAGCTATCAAGTAGATCTTTCAAAGTCTAGCCAGGCCCAGCAAGGATATATATTATATTCATTCACACCTCAAGCGCCACCCGGGTGGTTAATTGTATCTGAACCAATTAACCCCGTTTGTCTACGTGTACATAATCCGTTATTATCAAGGATACATTTCAAACTTACTGACCAAATAGGACGTATTTTGGATTTGCAAAATGAGGTTTTAAGTATTAATCTATATGTGAGATCATAGAGTGTTATCGCAAAACAAAAAATAAAAATACCCGAATCTAACTCGGATCAGAATAATATTTTTTACTGGGGTAAATCGTAATTATCAGAATAAAATATTATTATATTATAAATAAACTGTCGATTTTGCCAGGGATTTTGTTTAGCCATTATCACATTGACTCCACATTCACTTTCATTTTCACAATGCTCTCTTAACTGTCTTATACGAAAGTTTACAATCTCTTTCTGTTCGTATTCATGAGATAATTCTAACTTAATTTTGTCAATAGCTTGTGAGAGAGGTACAAACAGCTTTACCTGATTATCTGTAACTGTTGCCAGCGACTGTAACATTGCCTGCTGGATAAACTTCATGAATTTATAATCAGATGGCAAAGTGTATCTGTTCTCCAATTTCCGTTGTTCTATTGATTCAAAGTCACACAGAATTTTTTCAGGATTAAGATTATCAGAGATATTTATACCGTTATGTTGTAATTTTTAAATAGCAGAAATAATAACATTAATATTTTCGGAATTCATTATATTATAAATGTTTGTTTAATATAAAAATATTTCTAAATCAAAATGATAAAGCATATTTCTGAATAATAAAAATTTATAAAACAAATTACAACACAACCCCATATGAACTCCTAGGTTGTCAAACAACATCCTAGCAAGTTCAGGGGCATTTGAATTAATCCCCATGTAAGCCCCTAGGTTGCCAAATGACATCCTAGCAGGATCAGAGGAAATTCGAAAGACGAAACAGACAGCACAGTTTTATACAACCCCATGTGATCCCCTAGGTTGCCAAACAACATCCTAGCAGGATCAGAGGTCACATATAAACTTAATTCTAAGAACTTATCCTAGGACAGCACATTTTAACCCCATGTGATCCCCTAGGTTGCCAAACAACATCCTAGCAGGATCAGAGGTCACATATAAACTTAATTCTAAGAACTTAACTAACTTATCCTAGGACAGCACAGTTACATATAAACTTAATTCTAAGAACTTTAACTCTAGGACAGCACAGTTACATATAAACTTATCTTAAAGACAGTACTACGGGCCTTCTCTACGTTCAATACAAATTTGCACACTCCCCCATCATAATCAACCCAGGGAGTGCAAAATTGCACCCACCAAGTGACATGGTGGGAGAGTGTACAAATTTTCTATTGAAACGCAGAAGGGCTGGCTGAAAGCCCCCACTAAATAAGAAATTTTGGCATAATATCGCCTTTCGCCCGACAGTATGCCGGTCACGAGAATCGAACCACGGACCTTGAGTACGAGAATCCAGCGCGTTAGCAATCGCCCACTGGACTTCAATATATATACATAATGAAAATATTATTATATAGTTAAAGCGCAAATATACAGAATAAAATCACAATTTATTGTAAAATGTATTGTGGATTTCTTAATAAAATCACAATTATTGTAAAATGTGAATTTATTTTCAGTTTCCAAATACTTGGAGAAACTATATACATAAAACCAGCATTTCTGCCGAGTTAAAAGTCTGTATTCATCAGACGTTGCTAAGGATACTAAAATAATCGATAAGTTATATGAATACACATGCCATACTCATTTCTAAAAATAACCTCATGTATACATAGGTATTTGCTGCTGGGCCGCAAAGAGTTTCATAAGAATGTGGAAAACATAAATATTATTGAGATTTTACACAAACATGAATTTTGAGACTTTACATAAACATAGAGTATTGTGCACGACAACGAAATTATTGAAAATTTGCAGCGTTGTAGGGTCAAAACCCCAGGGATTCTCTAATTGATTTTCATGATTTTTTGATAAATTTGACAATGACTTACTAAAAACTGATAAAAAATAAGAAATTTTGATCAAAAGTCACTTCATACTATCAAAAATAGGACAATTTTGATCAAAATTTTTCACATTATGAAATAATTGTCGAAAAATCGTGAAAATCAATTAGAGAATCGCTGGAGGTTTGACCCTCCAGTAATTACAAATCTGGCCGATTTTCATTGATATTTTGGTCATTTTTCATGCAAAAAACAAGATTTTCGAACAAAAATCAACAAAAAACAAGATTTTCGAACGAAAATCAACAAAATAATAAAAATGCTAAGCATTCTAAAGATGATTTTTATCATCTTATTTTTATTTGCAATATTGTTGAAATTTACATGTATAACTAAATTCATTGGAATGTTTTTACAGTCGAAGTTTGGAAATCAGAGAATGTGATATGTGTTTTGTGTACTATTAAATTTGAAAGATATATCTAATATTATTTATGTGGGTTCCGTTTTGACCAAAAATCGCAGTATTAGTACAACAAGTACGACAACTGCAAGATTTACTAAGTTATGCTTGACGGAGTTGTCTCGCTTAATCATCTGATACCATAGGAACATACGCGAATTTGACTTTTCGTCCAAATCTTATTGAAAAAGCAGATTTTGTGATATTATCTGCCACACATTTTACTGAAGGTGGTACTATGTTAAAATATTTACCAGCAGAATTAATTGACTTAAATACAATTTCTTGGCCAGTCTCTGTATTTACAGATTTAACAGCCCTTGCGTATCGTGCGCCGCCAGAATTTCCGGACTTGCAATTTTGACTTTGTGTAACAATTCGTAAATTAGCAAGCGAGTTATCAAGCTTATCACCACTGATGTGATCAATTACATGTCCATCTTTAATGACCTCATAAAAACATTCGTAGATGAATCTGTGTGATAAATAATTTTTATTTCCATTGGTATTAAATGCAAAATATCCAGTATTAATAACACTACCGACTGGTTTTTTCAATCTACAGTGCCTAATTACACCATTACGTGATGCTTCATAATTTGTAATGATTGGATGCTTTACAAACTCATTTTGCTCCATTTATATACTAATATTATTTGTTTAAATCATTGTTTTGAAACTCTAGCGAGATAATCTTCTTCGGTTTTTATAGGAGATTCACCTGAGGATGTGTTATTTTTTTTATCGTAATATCGTTTCAGCTCTTTGTATTTTTACCACCACATTGCACACACAGTTGAGTTTTTCCTCTGACTCCAACACCACACCGCACACACGGCTTTGGTCCTAGACTATCATGTCTAACGCACTGCATGTGAAAACCGCAGAATTCATTAACGCATGCTTTGTTACAAGGAAAAGTATATCCGATCATAAGCCAATTACACCGATTATTTGTTTGAATCATATACAAGAGATTAAAATTCAATTTAAATACATATTTGTCTTAATTATAATAATGCAGGAATTATCCACAAATGAACATTCTGGAGCCACATTTAATCTTGACAGATTGCCGAAATATAAATTTAGTTTTTCGATGGAAGATCTAGCTTTAACGAATTAGGATATAACAAAACGTATCCGTGAAGCCAAAAAGGAATTTTGCGACGATGGTGCGGCTCATGTGTGGTCGACATTCAGAATTGGAAATATTGTTAATGTAATGAATGACAAACGAGGAAGAGAGATTATTGACTACCTTGTTCAGAGATATTTTATTTTAATAAAATTTATTGTAAAGACAGACGATGACACTTAGATTATTCGTGACAAACGTGATTCTGTCCACATGCAGTCGGGAAATAATATTGTTCTTAGTAAAAATTCCAGACCAGGAATACTTACTGGTATTGACAAACCATATTACCAACGAACTTATCCTGTGACTGCCGTTGTGTACGCAATATATCCGTTAAATAATAAACCTAACGTTGGGGATCTCAAACCTATGAAATTATCATCACTGACTTCGTCAAGGATAAATTGTATAGCTCAACGGGTTTCAGAACACTTTACAAACGCGATACGCGGAAACGGTTTAACGGATTTACGACGTAAAAAAATAAATACGTGGGCAGAAACAGTTAAAGATACCGGAGCGTCTATCAGCGACGTTGCTGAGCTGGGAAAGAAATTAAAATTCCCAATAACAGTGAAGACGTTAACCGGAGAGATTTTGTACAAATCGAAATATAAATCAAGAGGAGCTTCGATAGATATTATTGATCATAACGCACATGCATGGACTGTGGCAGTAACAATATTTCCACGAGACAGAACGGTTAAATTTTATAATGGTCATGTATTTGATTTTATCAGAAATATCAGTAAAATTGACCCTGTATCTGTTTGGCTGTTTCAAAGTTCAGAATATGATTATCATGATCAGTTTGTACGGTCTAATGGTGATATTTATCGTACAGAATTTCTCCACGAAGAAATGAAAAATCTTGCATTAAAATATACCTCTGATGATATTAAGGTTGGACAATTACTGAATAATTGTTTTACCGTTCCATCAATTGCTGCTCACGCTGCTCAGGAGAAAAATTCATGGAAACCGACACGATTGGAATTTCTTGAAGATGTCCAACACAGTTGTGTGGAATACGGACATGGTGGATTGTGGAATACTAAATACGATTATAATGACGTTATCTCAGTTGATATGGTAGCATGTTATCCTGGAAGTTTTCTTGGATACGGAGAATGTTCTGAATACTTTAAGAGATTTGGACAACCGACACACGAGATGACCAGAGTTGCGATAAACGGACCCTTACCAGATTTTGACTTAACCGGATTCGCCTGTATAGAGTCATTCGAGTTTTACGGGGATCTCCATCCGATTGTTTATGCGTGGTTTGGAAGACATTTTTCAGAAAAATGTTGGGCTCCAATAGTACTAATACAGTACATGCTTGATGCTGGAATTTTAGTGTCGTTGAACGTGAGTGAAGCAATTATATCATACCGCGTGCAGAAACAAGTTTGGTTGCCAGAACCGGATATATTTAATATTAATGATGCTAGAAGAGATTTTTCTAATCTTAACGAAGATGATATTGTTAAAATTACTAATAATATACGTGAATGCAGGAGAGAAAGTGATGAGAAATTTGCAAAAGATCTCGGCAGAAAAATAATCGGTAAATTTACACAAGGAGGATCATATAATCATAAACGAATGTGTACAAGATTAATCATGGACGATGCTGAACTCGATTTTATAATTGCTGATACAACGGAGAAAAACACATTTATAAGTCGAAGTAATGCTTATTTATCAGACGGAACTAAATTAGGTACAATTGTGAGCTCTACTGATGGCGAGTCACCGCAGTTTACTCATTTAAGATCTTCGATGCTAGCGTACGTTTCGATAAATTTATTATCAATGATAAACAGATTTCCTCGTTATGCAGTCAGAGTCGCGACAGATTCATTTTATATCAATAAAAAAAATATGCGGATTCGTTAAAATAATTGCATATTAACAATCATGCATCATGGGGAGAATGAAGAATAAAACATGAAGATATGATTAGTTATTTTGAATCTGCCCACGTTGAAATTGCGGAGACATATTGCAAGAATAATCAAATACCAGGATTGTCATCGGCACCATCTGTATATGATTCTGTGGCTAGACATAAAACCGTTTATCTTAATGGGTGTGGTGGTTCAGGTAAAACAACACGCACGATTGAATTATTTAATAATTGTTCTGATATGATTGTTTTGACACCGACACATAAACTCGCCAAGGAAATAAAAGAACGAGGAGTAAAATCATGTACATATCATAGTTTCTTTAGATGGTGATGAGACGCATGGACTCCATCGCGGATGGGTGAGAAATATATTCCTAAAATTATTATCTGGGACGAGATATGCACGGTGTCGCTAGAGGTATTAAAAGTATTTCTTGATTGGCTGTTATAGAAGAATACTGCTGTGATAATGTGTGGCGATCATGGTCAACCGCCACCTTTCATTGGATCGTCTCCACATGAGTGGCTGAAAACATTTGTAGATTATTACGAAGAAATAACTGATGACCATAGAGCTATTGATAAATCAGTAAAAGAGTTTAAAAAGTTAATAAGACTACAGCCAGATAAAATACAGTGTGAAATAATGCGTAAAGTAATTCCAGAAACTTCTATGAATGATTTTTGGACTTTATGGAGACCGGCTGATTTGATAGTTGCAAGTAGAAAAATAGTTCGCGATACACTTCAACAACAATTATTTACGTTACATAAAGAAAAATTTTCAAATCTACCTGTACCTTTGTGCTATCGCCCAGAAGATACTCGACGACAGAATGTTGATGTCGAGATTCCTGGTGGTGGAATACAAAATCTTGTGCTAAATGATATTGTTTTAGTTGTTGTTAATGTTGTTGAGAGCGCGTTAAGCATGGATAAATCACCGTGGACGTTATGATACGCTATAACGATTCACTCGTCACAGGGATTAACTATTACTGATACAAATATTTGGATTGTCGATGATCGTATTGAGTGGTCAAATTTCGTTTATCTTGCAGTGTCTAGAGTCAGAAGAATATCTCAACTTCACAGGGTTATCATGGATTGCGTAATAACCGAAGAAATCACTAACAATTTTGTCGATATCAATAAAAAATTAGCGAGTTATTAGCAATGTGACAAAAAAAATAATCGCGACTTTGATATGGATGCTGAATTTATTATAACACTAAAACAACGACAGAATAATCATTGTGCAAGTTGTAACTGTAATATGCTGTGGCAGTATTCAAATAATAATCCAAGACAATTTACTGTTGATAGAATTAATAATAGTCTTGGTCACACACGCGAAAATGTGATGCTGACCTCTCTTGAATGTAATCGATGTAGAGGTGCAAGTTTACAAAAGTGAGCGCGGTGGTAATTGTGTATCCGTAGGAATTATTTCTAATTGTTCGCGTACAAATCCACGCTGAGGAGCAGTTGAATCTAATCTGTAGCTTGCAGGTCTACCTGTAGGCTTTACCACGCTAGAACTTTTGTGTGTGGTCACACCCCAGATAGGATCAGTTGCTCTTTTTCTACCTCCTTCAAGTTCACCAGGTTCATATAAATATCTTACAGTAACATTACCTAGTACTGGTTGAGAGGAAGATTTACGTTGTATTGGTATATATTTTTTGTGATCGCATTAGAAGGTTTCATAAAAGTTGCACGAGTCATTTCATTGTTTAACGCAGCTATCACACTTGGTAACCTTGCAACCCATTCACGAGATCTCTCCATGGACTTAAAGTCAGTAGATATTTCCTTTGCATACTGGTATCCAAATAACCGCTCAGCAAGTGTTCGATTAAATCGTTCAACAATTGCCTGATCACGATGAATTTCAGTGTGTCCTCGTCTGATTTTAACGTTATGTCGCTTCATCAACGATGATACTGAACCAAGAAATTCTTTGCCAGGATCAACCTGTAGCAGTTGAAGCCATCGTAGACCATCACTTTGATAAATGCGTTCAAACGCAGATGCAACTTCAGTTGCTGTCTTTGTTGACAGTGGTTCTGCTTCTTTATATCTACTCGCAACGTCAACAACGGTTAACGCGTATCTGTATGTGTATTGACGTCTGCCAATTTTAATGGTATCGTGTGGTAAAAACAAAATATCTGCTCGATGAACTTCATTAGGGGTACTGATATCAAAATGTGTATACTGAATTTTTTAGGTGGTGGTAAATAAATTTGCCATATTGCCTGTCGTGCTAACCACGCTGCAGCAACATCACGTGAGACTTTTGCTGCTTCAGCAAGTTTACTAATCGCTGCTTTACCTCTCCAATATCCTCTTGGGCTATAATAAACAGATTCCATTATTATGACAATAATCAGTTGATTAATTACCAGCCCCTAACATTATTTTACCTTTTATACCATTATTTATGGCATGAATTAATTTTATATCGGCGAGATGTCGTTGTTGTAAATCTTTACTTTTATACGCGACATCCTGAATGTGACACGCTTGATCAATTGCGTTTATTGGATACTCTCCAGGTTTTGGTTGGTCTTGGTTATCGAGTCGGATATCGAGACGAGTTCCAGGACCACAATAATTATTGTTTTTCACCAGGATACTTTGCCCATGGAGCTCCTGGTAATTTACCTAACGAAGCAGCGATATCTCCACCTGTCTTTAATGAAATAAATTTGTATTTTTTTGTACCACATTTCACACACTTGCCTGTAAGTGCGCGCCTGTTATTTTTTGTTATTATTGGCGTTAATCCACTGGTATGTGTGGGTGCTCAACATCGAACACAATATAAATCCATATTATTATTATATGGATATAATTGACTTCTCAGCGTCACGAAAACAAGAGCCAGTCAAACATCATCCAGCGCTACCAAATTCTATCAGAGCAATTATACTTGGCCCATCTGGGTCTGGTAAAACGCAATTATTACTTAATCTGATAATGCGATGGCTCAAGTGGGATAAATTATATTTAGTAGCACCATCTGTAGATGATC
The DNA here is from genome assembly GCA_016617855.1 of Megalonaias nervosa. Taxonomy (NCBI): domain Eukaryota; kingdom Metazoa; phylum Mollusca; class Bivalvia; order Unionida; family Unionidae; genus Megalonaias; species Megalonaias nervosa. The sequence goes on from JAECUM010021223.1 coordinate 60,169, forward strand.
AACGATGTTACGAAGTACTTAAAGATTTTAATGAAAATGCAAAGTCGCTGACGTGTCCTGATAATGATGCTATTGATTTAATTACCGATATCGATGAAGCTCCATCCATAGATGATCTTGATGTATGTATCAATAATCTCGTAGTGTACGATGATGTAATGCTGGATAAACAATCCAATCCAGTTCGGATATTTTCGCGAGGCCGTCACAAAAATACAGACATGATTTATTTAACTCAGAAATACACACAAATTCCAAAAGTGATCAGAGATAATTGTAATATCTTAATTGTGTTTAATGGAGTAGATAATTATACTTTACAAAATATTTATTATACTTGGTGTTCAGGGGACATGGACATGATTAAGTTTAAAAACTTCTTTTCAAAAGCACAAGCTATTCCGTTCGAATTTATAACGATAAATTTACATGACCCAAAATCTAGGTATCGTATAGGTCTGGATAAAATCTTTGGTTAATTACAGCAGCAGAGAGGGTGAACGACCAGCGTTGAGTGACCAGCGCGTAAACGAAACATTCCTAAAATTAAAAACGCGCGTCAGAGAAAAGTAACAAAATGAGCTAACTAGTTAGAGGTTGTGGTTTAACGTTATTGACCTTAAGATTTCTTTTTCGTAGGAAGGTTTATTTTTCATAAATAAGGTCTCGAACAAAAATGGTCTGTTCACCCTCTCTGCTGCTGTCTGTATTCGATTTATAGAATACTTCACTGGATGTTACGTCTCCAAGAAAAGGACACTTTTATACATAGCGAGAAAGACTGTTATTGCCTTTGGCTATCGATATATATTGACCTAAACGACAACTTAACAATATATTTTCCAGCTTGAAATTATTTCACTTAGACCGACAAATACGGCAATTGACATTCTTTCCAAATTTCACTGTATCACAATGTTTGCGTCGGTGACGAAAATGATATATATGAAAGACAAGACCGACAAAAAACAGTGAAAAACTAGCGTGAAATCAATCAAGCGATTGATGAATTGACCAATTCCTCTCTCAGTGGCACAAATCTACAAAGGACGATTACACAAACTGGACAATTACCAAAACCTAAAACATAATTACTTTCTACATAACATTTAGCTGTATATATTTACAGAAAGAACACACTTAAAACAAAGGACTCGAACTGGAGATGCAAAGTAAGCAGGTCTGCAATGAAGAATGCATGTCATCCAGTGTTGTTAACAACTGTCCGATTGAAATAGTTTCCCAGATACAGCATTTTGTTGAACTGGTGATTATATAAACTTGTAAAGGGTTAGGGTTAGGGTTAGAAAATATTGTTACAAAAATGTTTTGTGACTATTTAAAATATAAAATGATATAAAACAAAACAATTTACATTTTCTAAATTTAATTTTTTTAAGAAGAATGGAAGTAGATTCATGGGTTTTAAAAAAAAAAAAACAACGGATTAATGGCAAGAAAATGTGAATTTTGTAACGTTAGAAATCCTCGTTAGTTTTTTATTTTGATTATTAGACAGACTGGACCAAATCCTCGTTAGTACTTTTATGTTGATTATTAGACAGTATGCACCAAATCCTCGTTAGTATTTTTATGTTGATTATTAGACAGACTGGACCAAATTCTCTTTAGTATTTCTGTTTTGATCATTAGACATCGGTCAGTAACGTTCACGATGATCAAAATATTCAAATGTTGATTGAAAAAACTTGGGCGTGCTTTGTCGCATTGATCGTATAATTCTTTCTTCTAAGTGTCGGTGAATTTGGTTACGGTCAAAAGAGACATAGCTGTACTAGTGCAGTGAAAGAGATGAGTGTATATAGAGTAGGCGGAGTGCGGTGGGACAGAGGGGTGTATATGGAGTAGGTGGCGTGCAATGGGAGTAAGGGCTGTATAATGAGTAGGAGGCGTGCGATGGGGTCAGTGTGGTGAGATGGGATTTCGTCCATTTGTCCTGCCAGTTTATGAGAAGTAGAAACTTGAAGGCGTTATTTTCAGTGTGAAGAAGCAGTACATTGTGATGACTGTCGCCCACTGACTTGGCGTCAGGTGATAGCGCATGATAAATAGAGAGATATAGTGAAACAACTCAAGACCGATAACCTTTGGGACCCAACAGAAATTGTTGGTTTTGAGAAGTTATCGAATTACTGAAAAAATGTCTTTATCTAAGGGTTTATGCGACGAGAGAGAGAGAGAGAGAGAGAGAGAGAGAGAGAGAGAGAGAGAGAGAGAGAGTGTAATTATGACAGCAGGCAGTGTCCGTGGATGTAAGATTGTACAAAATTAAGAAAAGTGGTTTGTTTTGTTTTCTCAAATAAATATATTTAATGAAAAAATAGCTGAACGATATATGTTCCTTCCAAAACTCCCCGGTCGAGTCATACCAAAGACTTACAAAATGGTACTAACAGCTGCCTCGCTTGGCGCTCAGCATTAAGAGGTTAGTGTTAGGACTGGTCAGCCTGGTGTCAGGATAATGTAACTGGGTGGGACATCATGCTACATGTCTGCGGCATGATGCCCCAGTGCTAGACATCACTATAAACTGCCACACTGCAGACATCGTAGCGATATGACTGAAAAATTGTTAAAGCTACGTTAAAAATCATAATCACATCACACCAAAACTCACACCCTGTCACGTGAATAAATACTGTTATCACTGAAATACCATCATCGCCACAACATAGTCTGAGGAACGAGATATTTTTTCTTTTCATAAATGTACTACAATACCATTGAAATAATGAATGATACTCCACAATGCTTAAATGCTCTGTATTATTCATAATGTTCACTGTTCTTAAGTCTGGCTTGAAGAAGATATGGAGAGTTGCCTGTTTCTGGTTTCTAATATCTTTGTTTAACTAATGTGTTGATGACTCTATTTCTTGTGTAGCAGCCTCTTTAGCAATCACGATGTTTGTTTTTACTCTCTGTTTAAGGTCTAAAACTTCAAGGTATGTCACTGAGTGAATCTGACTACTAGGTTACTGATTTGTCGGTCTCTGCTGGCAATGCATCAAAATGCAAGGTCACATCCATGATTAATAAACCACGGACATCTAATTAAAAAAAACCCCACAAGCATGCAATGGTTATTGATCATATATTGATGTGAACAAAGAAATTTTGGTCTTCAGGTGATTCGGGTCCGGTATACCGATGTTTTTTTGTGTGATAAGTTTGGATATATATATATATATATATATATATATATATATATATATATATATATATATATATATAGTCATGTGCCTCTAACACCGGGAAAAGTGGTCAATTAAATTTTAAATAGCCCCTAGCCCCCAGTCAGTAGTGCTTACGGTCTAGGTGTATAAATATCTCAAGGTGAAAGGTATAATAATTTAATAAAATATATCAAATGTAATCAACAATTTCATTGACAAACTTCTCAATCACTATTTCTTTCGAACAAATACAGACAATGACCTATTCAGGGTTGCCAATTACTATTTCATCATATGAATTTAAGGTCTTAAATGAGAGTGTTTCCTTTCAGTGTTGTGTCTGTTACTCATCTGTCCGCCTCTTGTTTCTCTTTTGGTACTTCTGGTACCCTTGACTACGTGCTCTCCTGACACTTCTGGATCCACCCTTCCGACACATCCGGTATTCTCTACCACGTTTCCTTCCGGCACTGCGCCTCCACATAAACTGCTGACGTCACAATAGACCTCCCAAGTGCTCTCAACGTGTCTTCTCTCTGTTGCCTCTCACACCCACCCGGAAAGCTTCCTGTTGATTTAGAAGGGACGTATAATCTTGTCTCCTTGTTCTAGTCTGAGGAGAATTAATTACACTCTCACAGACCTTTCATCAGAATAATGGCGAATAAATTATAAGGTCAGCTCACGCATTCACATCTAAATATTCCACACACGCTTTGTTCTATAATATTCTATAATAATTGTGCTATAACAACAACAACAGTGTTAACTACTTCTAATATATGCGTACACATCCCTAATTGTTAACTTATCGATATAGTAACTATCAACAGCAATTATCGTATCCATTTCCTACCCTCCCAATTATCAAAGACATACAAATATACAAATACCTAATTATATGTGCACAATTCCAACAGTGACTAACTCTGCATAATTCACAATCTATATTTTTATATACTAATAAAGCAGGTACAAGTTCTAACACAATTCACTAATAAATTCAGTCATACATTACGATGCAACGTAGTAAATTACACAATCCAACAATCTACATACGTTAATTTTGCATGTTAAATAATTCGCTATCTGCTACGTTACGATATTTTGATAATTCAGCTATACATGGAAAATTCTTTTTCTAATAAATTAATGTACATAATAATGTATCAATCTTGCAACATCTAGTTATGAAAGTAAGTCAAATTCGGGCGAAGATATGTTACCTCAAGAAACCTTTGTCCGCAAATCCAAACTAGAATTTCCCTACAATTCCTTCCCGCCGTTTAACGAGCGCATAACTCGGAGTACAGTCTAATGCCTCCCATCTTCTCTACGATCCACATCTGGCGACGTTCCACATGTACTGACGGGAAAATGGACGTAGTCAGGACAAACTGCTTATTGAGACTCTGCCCTAGATTTGAATCTCTCAGTTTCGATTGGATACGGTCTGGTCTCCTTTTGAAAACTGCCCTAGGGTAATTCAACTCTTACCTATGATCCCCTGGTGTCCGGTCCTCAAAAGCTCAAGATTGCTTCCAACCTGGTCGCGACATCATGACTGACTGAAAAACAAACAGAGGGGTCTCTACCTGGTGGTTGAATTCCCTTTGCATTGACCGTGAACGGGTCGTTGACTAATGGTTAAAAACAGACAGGCAGTTTCTTTGTGTCCAGAATCATACATAATACGTATTCACATTATCCCAGGTGTAAACTACGAATTAACTATAAGAAGTTATGTGAATACATGAAGCATGAAGCATCAGCAAATTGCCCTCACAACATGACTATATATATATATATATATATATATATATATATATATATATATATAGAGAGAGAGAGAGAGAGAGAGAGAGAGTTTTAGATAAATCATATACACTTTTTTTTTTCGATTAATTCATTCAACTGACACACTGATTTTCCTAAACTTAACATTTTATCTCTGTTTTTAGTACCAGAAACGTGCCCAACAGGCTTTGAAGAATGCCCAGATGGAACATGCGAGGCATTTTATTCCCAATGTGAAGACCATGTTCCAAGCAAACCAGGCGTTTCTATCCTCGGCTAGCTCGTACAATGTTTCTCCACCCCATAGAAAAACAGACGATACACCAGAATGTATTGTTTTGTACCTCACATCTACAGTAAATGTAACGCTCTGCACAGAATATGTTTACCTTGGCACACTTTGCATTTTTCATGGATCAAAATTTTGTACGGTAAACTGATTTTGAGGAAACCTAAAAAATTTCATGAAAGTGAGAACGTGCTAATAGTTAATTTTTACTATCATCTATAATATTTGCCATCGTTTTATTTTTTGTGAACTGATTTAATATTAGGAACTCGTATGGTCAATAACCACTTTGTTGCTAACAATGCGGTGAGTTTCCCTAATCAAACACGCTTTGACGTTGAAAATGAACAAACACAGTGTTCATTCTTTCGCTTAATCTCAGCGGCATAAATGTTGAAAATGAATACAAACAGTAGAAACAAGAAAATGAGCCTGCTAAAATACCGTTTATAGTTTCAACTTTCGCTATTGCTTGAAATCTTAACGAAAATAATTGGATATCAGGAAAGTCAACTCGGCAACTCTTTAGTTCCATATATTCTTCTAGTGCAAGTAACTAGTTGTTTATAGCTTGATACTCTTATATTATATCTGACCACTGACCAATAAGAAGATGTTGGAACACTGACCAATAAGAAGTCAGAATGTCTGAATATTGACCAATAAGAAGTCTGAATATCTGAATACTTACCAATAAGAAGTCAGAATGTCTGACCACTGACCAATAAGAGGTCAGAATGTCGGAACACTGACCAATAAGAAGTCAGAATGTCGGAACATTGACCAATAAGAGGTCAGAATGTCGGAGTACTGACCAATAAGAAGTCAGAATGTCGGAACACTGACCAATAAGAAGTCAGAATGTCGGAACACTGACCAATAAGAGGTCAGAATGTCAGAACACTGACCAATAAGAAGTCAGAATGTCGGAACACTGACCAATAAGAAGTCAGAATCATATGTTGATCCATGGAATTGAGTAAAATAATATTTTTGTCACCTCAAAACTGTTTGACAAACCAAATTTCAGCTACTGCCATTTTAAAAACATATTCAAGCGAAAAAAAAAATATAGATAACCTATGCTAATTAAAAACACAGGGTTAACCAAGACGATTTCTCATGCATAGTATTTCCATTTAGCGGTTATTAAACCTTGATTTATCCTGAGATATTTAACTAAATACATAGTAATAATTCTAGCACTATATAAATTAATATTATCCTATAATTGTTACTGCTAAAGGGTAACAGTTGTTCTTCAGCTCACATTGTATAGGGTCACATGGTGATTAAGGTACGGTTCGTACCAAATTATCTGTGCACCAAAAGAGATAACATGAAGGTTTTGTATCATTAAGCGCATGCTCCCATATTTAGTCCGTATTGAAATTGACACGGAACAATCATTGGCAAGAATGGCTACAGCTGTATCAAGTTTCCTTATAATATGGCCACCACACGCCTAAAATTTCATACACTTAAGCAGAACGTTTTTCTATACATGCTTCACCAAAGAACCAGCCTGAAAGTTTCTGTCTTGTCCAAAAACTTGAATGAAAAGATTCGTTTTAAGTTTAAAATCTGCTAATGCTGAAGATTATAACAAATATTTCAAATATTTATCTCTCAAACGAACTACACGACTCACTAGATCTCTCTCAGAAAAAAACTATACGATTGTCTTGAACTCTCTCAAAATAACTACACGACTCCATTGATCTTTCTCAAAATAACTACTCGACTCCCTTGATCTCTCTCAAAATAACTACACGACTCCCTTGATCGACCCCGTGACACTTAAGTGTAGCCAAATGATATCCACTAGCAACTTCTCAAACACTTTTCTGATATTGCTCACAGTGAACTCGAACCCTTACCTGATACAGCTGTAATTGAACTATAATAAAAACATTTTGAAAATATTTGCAAAATGACTACATTCCTCCATCATGGCGAGAAGCCACAATGATAACAGCACCCAAATCGGAAAGGACAATTTAAAACTGGTCCAACTATCGTTCTATAAAACCAACAAACTTCATTTACAAAACCACTGAAAGAATGATCAGCGGTATTGAGTGCCCAACACACTGATAGTTGACCTTCAGTGAAGACTTAAGCGACAGAAACAAAATTTGACCATCTAGTCAGATATGCAATATTTGTCAAAGAAGTTTCATAAAGTAAGAACGTTTTTGTTCTATATTTTTTACCGCGAGAAAGCTGATACAACGTGGGGGTACGGCATAGTGACTGTCTCATTTATCTGATGTATAAATGGACCTCTACTAGTCTTTATTGAAAACGTTCTGAACGATATACATTTCTGAGTTAAGGTAGGTGTCACCCTTTTTGAAAAGTGTTATATGGATATAATAATGATAATAATAATAATGTCTAAGAAACACTCTTCATCTTTAAAGCCTCCTTGCGCTTTCCAATATTAACTAACACAAAAGAACACACACACACACACACACACACACACACATATATATATATATATATATATATATATATATATATACACACACACACACACAAGCTTACAAAAACAAACACCTTGACATTGCAAACATAAAAGAACTGAAAATAATTACAGGTCAGAAAATGTTAAGTCTAAAGTCTGTTCTTGCAATTCACATTACCAAGGTTTTAGAGTAGTCATGAATGAAATCAGTGCTATTGTGTCACAGTTCAACAAGCAAATCGTTTCAGGTAGCTGGGCCCTCGTACGCAATTGTTCGTTGTCTATAGGACTTGGTTTTGATGAAAAAAAATGAAAATACGAGTATCAGAAGAAGAACGGAAGTTTTTAGAAGGGGTGTGCACGTGGGTTATGTCAGATAGGTATTTTGGACTTGAGGCAGTCAACAAAATGTAGCATAGAAATAATATTTTTGTTTAGTTCTGGGGCGAAGAGGTAGCCAGTGGAGGATATACAACATGGGAGACGAGTGCTCTGAACTTTCTGACGTTTCTGTAGTAGATATGGAGAGGAACCAAATAGCAGAGAATTACAATTGTCACGTCTAGAAAGTACTAAGGAACGCACAAGTCTTGATAAACATGAGCAGAAAAATTGGGTCTACCTTAAGGCAGAATGTTTTCAGTTTCCCTTTTCTACATAAAATAGCATAATCAGATCTCAGGAACTCATTCCTTATAAATAAGTCACCAATTTTTGCATTAGCCATTTGTCTGCATTGTACTCCATCCCACAAGAAACACCTTAGTTACCAAAACTCCAAAAACAGTATTTTGGTCTTTGCCAATTCACAAAGTCCTCAGCCAAGCCTTACGTTTTATCTGAGCAAATTAAACAAAGAAAGAACCTCTTATCACAGCAACGCTTCTCTGCATACAAACGGTTTGAATTCTGTAGGCATGGTAGCAGCTGCCTTTGCAATACTACAAAAGTAACATCTGTTACCTGATAAAGATTTATTCATTTCCATAGATATTACAACCATAGTCACATTTTAAACTTATATCTTAACCTCTCTAAATCCCCTTTGCATCGTTTTCTCGGATTTTTTTCCTCGCTGAAGAAAGCCTTGCGAGAGCTTGAAATTGTCAAACCATTAATATCCCAAGGTCGGCAACAAAACAAAATGACTTGCTCATAAACAATGGAAAATGTTTCCCATGACGTTGTCTGCCAGCCACATTGTTATTAAGGGTAATAAGTGAGCAGATGAGGCAGCCAAAACCGTCCTGCAGACCCTTGTTTCTGAATGAAAGATCCCATGTAGTAACTTTATAAACTAGACATACTTCATCTACCTGGTAAAATATCTGGAATGAAAATTTCACAAGCAATCTTTTTTGGACAGTGACCCATTATTTTAGGGTGGTATCCCTCTTTTAGAATTAAAGGTAGAAATTAGGTGGTGTTTTGTTGCTCACACAAAAAGCAAACATACCCGACTATGTTTATTTTCTGAATAGTGACCCTCAACCACTTCCAGTACACACGGACAATTGAACAATGAATGACTGAGTGAGCATCGACTTCCATCTGCTAAACAAACCATTGAAGAAGCTTTAATTGATATCCACCAAACTTTTTTGGAATTTCCATGAAAGTACAGCTTATGTAGAAATGTTGACATTATAAATTTTGGAGTTGTCTTTATATCACCTTTATCTTAATATTGTATAGATACATTTTAATATTGTATAGATACATTTTAAATAATGTTTGCAGCTTAGCATTTATCTTTCTTTTCTCAAGCAATATATTTTTGGAATCTTTCTTTCTTTCAAATATTTCCGATTTTTTTTATCTTTATCATTTTTGCAACCTAACATTTATTCGTCAATAGTTGGCGAGGTTTTTTTCTGATGTGCCCGCAAAACCTACACCTGCATTTCTCTACATGTTCCTCTGTCATATATCAGGAGACAACTTTATCTAATTTCATCCTATTTTCAAAACAAGTTTCTTCAAATATTCAGACTATTGCTATTGTTTATATTCTGTCATCAACGCAATCAAACGTTTCTTGACGATTTTAATTTTTCTTTTTAAGATCAGTAAACAAAAAATAAATTTAACTCCGTGGTTCATTGTTTTATTCGTGCCTACTGTATTTCATTATTTATCGGTGAGAATCAATCTGGGGTTCTTACATTTCTAGCATCTACTACTTCTCATACGTTTAGTTTTGTTAGAAATGACACTCGCCCCTATTACTAATATATTTCCATAATTCCCATAATATTTCCCATAGTTCCTTTGTGAATTCCACAAGCAATACATAGGCGATAATATAATAATAAAAGTTGATTTATTTTGCTTTTACCGACATTCGTTCTTATCCTCCGACCAGTCACGGGATTTGACTATTTTCTGAAAATTCAGTCTTTTGTTTTGACCTGATTAGAACGCAAAAGTGTTGCTTTATTACTATTTTTAGCTCACCTTGGTTGAGAGATTTTGTAAACATTGAATGAAAATGATTGGTTATTACCAAGGTCATGTTCTGCCCATGTGTTAGCTAAGTTGTAAACATCCTTTACTTTTATTTATCTCCAGCGTGAGAATCTCATTTTTAGATAGGGCTATTCTAGGCTACGTGCTAAATGGCACTTTTTTTTTACTGCGCTGTTTGATGATTAAGTGACCAAGTGACCCATTACGCGGGTCTGAAATGACGTTTTAGTTGGGTTTAATACTCATATCTCAGTAAAATTTTGTCAGTCGTAAAAATATACCTTCAGGCCGAAAGGTATTCTTGTTGTTGCCATTTGAATTGAGTTTTTTATTTAAAATAATTTATTCATCCTGGAAAATAATCTTCTTCATAAAAATTCTTGGACAAAGACATTTAGTGGAAATTTATTCTGGAATTCTCAACTTAAACATTATAAATTGTGAATCAACGAGGAACTGTTGACATCAATACAACTACCTCATCTGACGTCATCGCCTTCCACATTGGAACTTCATCGAGATTCGAACTTGGATTCAATTAGAACTGTTTAGTGATAGGACTTATATTTTT
>JAECUM010021225.1:0-10822 GCA_016617855.1 Megalonaias nervosa
CTGCTCTGTCTCTGTAGAGCAAATTAAACGATTATCTCCCTACTACGTGTTATTTATAATCGAGTTATTTCAGTCTCTATACAGACAAGATATATATCATTTTAAAATAATTATTTAGTGATCTATCTGTTCTCTGTAAGCAATTCGCTGTTAGTGAAGCAGCAATTTGTAACAGAGAGAGATACTGATGCAACTTTTGACTGTTAACCTTAAATTCACGTCGTTTTATACAATGCGCTGAATCTAAAATCAAGGTTATTTTTAGCTCGTGTAACACATGTATTATTTACGTAACGAACGATAACTCGTGCAAAAGATATAATATTTTATACAGTGTTGTATAAAATATGTTTGAAAAATTGAAGTAAATTCACGTTACAGTTCTACAATAACTGATTTTATTCAGTATCTTGTTGAGTTAGCTATATAATAATTTTAAAACGTATATATTTATGAATCGGGAAGGTGGTGCAATGGTATAGTATTGTGTTCTCGTACTCAAGGTCCGTGGTTCGAGACTCGTGACTGCCACTTGGCGGATTTTGATGCCGTTTTTTAATATAATTGGGGGGGCGCAAGCAACCCTTGAGATTTCATGTACCCCTCACCATGTTGAACAACGTGGTGAGTGCATTTTTGCATTTACCCGGGGTTTGATTTGGAGGGGGGTTTACATGAAATTGTAATGCCTAGACAGGCGTTGACTCTGTGTCTATGCGCTTGCGCCCCCTAAAATAAACAGTAGGGTGATGTGAGCTCGTGACCTTGTGACCTCACTGAAGGGTCTCCACGTAGGGGCATTCAGAAAGAATGTCCGCTGGACCAAAAAGTCTCAATAAGGTGCCTGTGGACCATAAGACAGGTCTTAACCATGAAGTGTGCCCATACAAAAAAAATATAAAAAAAATCAGGCAATAGATGCCATATAAAAAGGGACTCTTAGGATCTTATTGGTAAAGGCTTTACCAGCAGAAGGGACCCCAGTGGAATGGTAGAGCGAATGTCATCGCTGCTGTTTATTTTTATTTTAAAGAAATATTTATTATATAATGAACTACGAAAACATTAATGATATTATTTCTGCTATTAAAAAATTAAAACATGACGGAATAAAGATATCTGATAATCTTGATCCTCAGAAAATTATGTGTGATTTTGAATCATTACAACAACGAAAATTTGAAAATAAATACACATTACCTTCCAATTACAGATTCGTGAAATCAATTTATCAGTCTATGTTAGAATCTTTGGAAATGGTAAACGACACACAGGTAAAGCTATTTGCACCTCTTGCACGTTCAATCGAAAACATAAGAACTGAATTGTCTCACGAGTACGAAAGAAAAAAGATTATGGACAATCGTATAATGCAATTGAGAAAGATTATGTTATCTGATTCTGTCAAAAGTGACACTGAGAGCAGCGACAGTGAAGGTGGACCCATAACTGTAGTTATAGCTAAACAAAAACCTTGGCAAAATTGACAGTCGAAATATATACAGTAAAAATTTATTGTTTTGAAGGGTTATTTGACGTATTCAAATATTATATGCTGGTTGTAATTTATTGAATATGCAGATTTGTATGTTTTATTTGCGACAAATTGTACCAATCGTGGATGTATGCTAAAATATCTGGCTGCTGCGTTTATTGATGGGAAAGTTATTTCTTGGCCTGTTTTTGCATTTATGGCTTTAATAGCTCTCTTTCCGAATACTTTACACGCTCCTGTATTTCCACGTCTAGAATTCTGACTCTGTGTTGTAACTTGCAGATTAGATAAATGATTATTCTGGGGATTCCCATCAAAGTGGTCAACTACAAGTCCGGTTTTAATCAATCCAAAATAACATTCAAAGATGAACCTATGTGAGAAATAATTTTTATTTCTACCAACACTGAATCTAAAATAACCAAACTTATCAAGACTACCGACTGGTTTTTTTTGATCGGCAGTTCCTGATCACGCCATCACGAGACGCTTCATAATTTTTGATGATCGGATGTGCTACAAATTCGTTTTGCTCCATTTATATAATAATATTATTTGTCTAAATCAATATTTTGAAATCTGGCCAGATAATCCATTGCGGTTTTTATAGGGGATTTACCTGACAATGTCAAGATATTATTTTTTTGTCATAATAACGTTTCAGTTCTCTATATTTTTTACCGCCGCATTTTACACATAACTGAGTTTTTCCTCTGACTCCAATACCACACTGAACACATGGTTTTGGTCCTGCACTTCCATGTTTGATGCTCTGCATGTGATTCCGCAGTATTCGTTTACACATGGTTTATCACAATGAGAGATATGTCCAAGTTTAAGCCAAACGCACTTATTCCTTGTTTGAATCATTATATATATATATATAAAATTCAATTTAAATATTTGTCCTAATTATAATAATGGAGGAATTATCCGAAGTTGAACCCTCCTCCGCTAGATTTGATCTTGACAGACTACCAGAATATAAATTTAGTGTTTCGATGCAAGATCTAGCTTTAACGAATAAAGATATAACTAAACGTATCCGTGAAGCCAAAAAGGAATTTCGTGACGATGGTGCTGCTCATGTGTGGTCAACATTCAGGATCGGAAATACTGTTAATATGATGAATGACAAACGAGGAAAAGTAATTATTATCCACCTTGATAATCAAAAATATTTTATTTTAATAAAATTTATTGTAAGGACAGATGACGATATTTGGATTATTCGTGATAAGCGTGATCCAGTCCATGTACAGTCGGGAAATAATATTGTTCTCTTAAATAATAAATCCAAACCTGGAATACTGACTGGTATTGATAAACCGAATTATGAACGAAGGTACCCTGTGACTGCTGTTGTCTATGCAATATATCCGCTGAATGATAAACCTAACGTTGCGGATCTCAAACGGATGAGAGAGTCGAGAATAAACTGTGTAGCTGAACGAGTTACAGAACATTTTACAAATGCGATACGTGGTAATGGCTTAACAGACTTACGACGTAAAAAAATAAATACATGGGCAGAAACAGATAAAGATACTGGAGCATCTATTAAAGATGTTGCTGAGCTGGGAAAGCTATTGAAATTTCCAATAACAGTGAAGACATTAACAGGAGAGATTTTGTATAAATCAAAATATAAATCAAGAGGAGCTTCGATAGATATCATTGATCATAATGCACATGCATGGACTAATGCTGAAACAATATTTCCACGAGACAGAACGGTTAAATTTTATGGTGGTCATATATTTGATTTTATCAGAAATATCAGTAAAAGTGACCCTGTGTCTGTTTGGTTATTTCAAAGTTCAGAATATGATTATGATCAATTTGTACGGCCTAATGGTGATATTTATCGTACAGAATCTCTTCATGAAGAAATGAGAAATCTTGCGCTGAAATATACTTTTGACGATGTCAAAGTTAGACAATTACTGAATAATTGTTTTACCGTACCATCGGTTGCTGCCCATTTCGCTCAGGAGAAAAATTCATGGAAACCGACACGATCGGAATTTCTTGAAGATGTCCAGAAAAGTTGTATAGAATATGGACACGGTGGATTATGGAATACTAAATACGACTATAGTGACGTTATCTCAGTTGATATGGTAGCATGTTATCCTGGGAGTTTTCTTGGATATGGAAAATGTTCTAAATACTTTAAGAGATTTGGGCATCCATCACATGAGATGACCAGAGTTGCGATAAATGGACCCTTACCAGATTTTGACTTAACAGGATTTGCCTATATAGAATCATTCGAGTTCACAGAAGAACTCCATCCTATTACTTATGTTTGGTTTGGAAGACATTTTTCAGAAAAATGTTGGGTTCCAATAGTACTATTGCGATATATGCTTGATGCTGAAATTTTAATATCGTTGAGAGTAAATGAAGCAATTATATCGTATAGTCCACAGAAGCAAGTTTGGTTACCAGAGCCGGATAGATTTAATGTCGATGATGCCAGGAAAGAATTTCCTGATCTCGACGAAGATGACATCATTAAAATACGTAAATGCAGGGACGAACATGATGAAAAACTTGCAAAAGATCTTGGTAGAAAGATAATCGGTAAGTTTACTCAAGGTAGTTCATACGATTATAAACGACACTGTACAAGATTGATTATGGACGATGCTGAACTAGATTTTATAATCGCTGATACAACGGAAAAAAACACATTTATAAGCCGATGTAATGCTTATTTATCAGATGGAACCAAACTAGGTACGATTGTGAGCTATATTGATGGCGACTCACCGCAATTTACTCATTTAAGATCTTCGATGCTAGCCTATGTTTCGATAAATCTATTGTCTATGATAAATAGATTTCCTCGTTACGCTGTCAGAGTTGCTACGGATTCATTTTATATACATAAAAAATATAAGGATTTATTAAAACCGCTACTCGGTAATGGTGAATGGGGAACATGGAGGATAAAGCAAGAAAATATACTTAGTTATTCTGAATCTGCCGACGTTGAAATTAAGGAAATATATTACAAAAATAATAATCAAGTATCAAAGTCATCTGCACCATCTGTATACGATCCTGTGGCTAGACATAAGACTGTTTATCTTAATGGATGTGGTGGTTCAGGCAAAACAACTCGTGCGATTAAATTATTTATGAATAATAATTCAGATATAATTGTTTTGACACCTACACATAAACTTGCCAGAGAAATAAAAGAACGAGGAGTAAAATCATGTACATATCATAGTTTCTTTAGATGGTGCGGAGACACATGGACTCCTGAGCGAATGGGTGAAAAATATATACCTAAGTATATTATATGGGACGAGGTAGACACGGTGTCGTTAGAAATACTAAAAACATTTATTGAATGGTTATTGACAAAGAATACTGCTGTGATAATGTGTGGCGATCATGGTCAACCACCACCCTTTGTTGGACAGTCTCCACATGAATGGCTGAAGAATAATGTAGATTATTATGAAGAAATAAATGATGACTATAGAGCTATTGATGAACCGCTGAAAGAACTTAAAAGATTAATCAGACTACAGCCAGATAAAATACAATGTGAGATAATGCGTAAAGTAATTCCAGAGACTAATATGAATATTTTCTGAGTTTATGGAGACCTGCTGATTTGATAGTTGCAAGTAGAAAGATAGTTCGTGATGAACTACAGGAGAAATTATTTCTGTTACATAAAGAAAAGTTTTCATATCTACATGTACCTTTGTGTTATCGCCCAGCAGATACTCGACGACAGAATATTGAAGTTGAAATTCCTGGTGGTGGAATACAAAATCTTGTACTGAATGATATTGTTTTGGCTGCTGTTGATGTTGTTGAGAGTGCATTGAGCATGGATAAATCTCCATGGACATTAGGATACGCTATAACGATTCGTTCGTCACAAGGATTAACTGTCTCTGATACAAATATCTGGATTGTAGATGATCGGATCGAATGGTCGAATTTAGTCTATCTCGCAGTATCTCGAGTCAGAAGAATATCTCAACTGCATAGGGTTATTATAAATTTTACAGAAAATAATGATCAAACTGTTAATAATGACATAATAAGAAAAAAACTATCTGGTTATAAACAATGTGACAAAAAAAAAAATAATCGTGATTTTGATATCGATACTGAATTTATTATAACACTAAAACAACGACAGAATAATCATTGTGCAAGCTGTAACGCAGTAATGTTATGGCAATATTCGAATAATAATCCAAGACAATTTACCGTAGACAGAATTAATAGTGATCTTGGTCATATACGTGATAATGTGATGCTAACCCGTGTAGAAGTTCTGGTTATTTAATTGTTTGTAGTGGTAATTGTGTGTCTTTAGGAATTACTTGTAATTGTTCACGCACAAATCCAAGTTGAGGGTCTGTCGAATCTAGTCTGTAGATTGGAGGTCTTCCAGTGGATCTAACCACGCTAGAAATTGTATATATATTTGCAGAATGATATCGGGGGGGGGTCATGTAACTCCCCTTGACCCATGCTGCGGGCGCCCATGCCCGAAGACCATATGCAGCATGCTGAGCCATATTGCTACACGTTGGAGCCATATTTATACATGTCAGAGCCATTCAGATACACGTTGATGGTATTTTATTACACATCGGAAAAGGTTTGATAAAAGCATCACAACTTTACTCATCTTTCTCGCAAAATAATACAATGGAAAATATTTTTTTCCTCGCGTTCACTCTTCATGCTAGCTTGTTCACAGTTTGCACACAGACGCCATTTTTTCCATTTTAGTACTGTACATGCACATTAGTTCGTTTACCCGTCGTAATCTATCGCAGATGTTGTCGGCATGCCGGTTGAAAGAGTACTATAAGCTTATCATCTGCCAGCCAAACTTTCTGCCCGATTTCAAGATATAAACGGGCATATTTGACGTGTCTATTGCATAATTACAGGTTATCTATTCGTTTAGTTGATCTGTCGCATGTACAATAAGTAACATGCAAGTCACCAGTCCCTGAGAAGGTGTATACTTGAGAATTTTGGTTCCAGTAAAGTCACAAAAGCTGCATATATTGCTCTCCTCATTTCTGAATTCCACAAAATAATCATTCGATCCCTTTTCGCTAATATACGCGTAAGAAGAATTAGCAAGCCCGTAACGTATTCTGCTTATCAAATGGCCCAAGACTGAATGTTAATGTCCATCTTCCCACATAAATAGAAGCTTCTTTTTTAATTAATAGCTTCAGTAACTATATAACAAGCTAATTGGCCTTGTAGATGTCACGGCAGATTCATGATCATCATCTGAGGGTCGTGACTTCGAAACCCGACATGGTCAATTCTGATTGGACAGTTAGCAAGAAGCTTAAGCCGGCTTGTTCCATTCGACCCAGTTGTAAATATGGATCAGTGGTGTTCAGCAGTCATGGGCTGGTGTATAAAGCACGGAAACTGCATATTAAGCCCTGGAAATCGTGTTAATATTACACCCCGTATTATCGAAACATTTTGAGCTCGAAACTCAAGTTCAACTTGAAATAAAAAAGTCGTTGACAGTGTGTTTTTTTATTTATTTAGAACAAACTTAAAATGAAAGGCTTTCGTAATTTTCCTAGAATGTGTACTGTCCTCTAGCCTACTGAACTTAACTGGGCAAGATTTTGTTTTCTCCAAGTATTATCTCTGGCCTGTATTCTCGTAAACGTTTCTGTGATAAACTCGACTTCAAGCTCAAAAATGGGATATTTTGATACACTATACCATGGGTCGTCGGCAACCTAATTTACATAGCGTGCCACTTTTTATCCGAATTAATTACAAAATGAACGAGCGCGTGGCCCTAGTAAGAGAGTAACGCTGTTAAAATCGATATTTTTGACTACCCTGGATTTGTCTGCATCCTCCCACCCCACCCCCTTTCGAGCATGTAACAGCAGCCGTCATTGTGTACATTAGTATATTAGCTGTTCCTAGTGTTCGTTATATCCGATCATCGACTAAAGTACATTTGTCCCGGATGAAGCATTGCTTTGTTTCTCTTCTTATTGTCTGGGGTTATATGGTCTTGTCCGTCAGTGCGTGCATCCGTACGTTCGTAATGTCGTTCAGCTCCTCCCACCCCGTTCAAGACAGAGACTTTAAACCTTGAGATACTAATTAGGGTGGTATACTAATTAGCAAAACGGTTTAAAAATTCTGATCGAACCCTATAGAGTGTGAGAATGGAGTCAGATGTGGTTGTAGATACATTATAAATAACTCCCACATCATGAGATCAACATGTTTGAGAATCAGTAATTGTGCTCGCAGATCCAAGGGTTCAACACATATCAGATAAGGGGTTTTATTGAGATCCCTGGTTATATATGTCTGGGGAATACAGTTCATAACTTGCAACTATTTAAATCCCCAACTACAACGTATATGTACTTAATGGACACGAATTCAGATATGCAACTCACAAGGGCTCGTGGATCTATTCTTATCCCCATGGCTTGGTCGATGGTGACAGAATTTAAGGTTGGTCGATAACAAATGGAGGAACGCAGAAGTATGCGTTTTACAAACACCATAGTTTCAGTTTCAATTCACTCAAAACTTGACTTTACTTAAGATAAACAAAGAAATATCACAAAGTCAAACTTATGCTTAAGCACGAAATATTTAACTGACGTAAAAATGAAATGTCTATTTTTTTCTCGACTATTTCCTCTAATTATGCACTATCACTACATCAAAATATTTCACCAATATTGATTTTGCTTAGTATTGGCAAACCCTTTGAAACGTTTCCAGTCAGTTCACGAGCCGTCTGTAGATTGTTTCAGGTACACGAACCTACGAACATCCTGTTTAAACGAAGGTACAATAATGGATTAACACTGCGGTTAAAATCTGGCTTTCTGAACCAGTGAGAAACCAGCTTGACTTTTTCCCATCAAACCCCACAAAATGCACAGTCGATACGGTTACCCTTTCATACTTTCAAGTGATTAATTTTAAATTATTTTGTTCGGGATGAAACATTCGTGTCATAATTTTTGGATTTGCTTCCAATATTTTAAAAAGGAGAAGTACAATTTCTGGAATTTTTATTAAGATTATTCGGTGACCTTTATTCGCGAGGTCAGAATTTTGCAGTTTTGACGCTAAACCATTTTTTTTTGGGTGTGAGGTACTTCTTTTTAACCTAAGAAATTATTTGATTTTATTTATGTACATGTTTCTTTCTTTAGCGAAAATACTTATTGTCCTGTGACATTTGAAAAATGGTGGGGTTTTTTGCCTTCAAATTGTTAGGCAGATTACCCCAAAGACATGGGCGCCCGCAGGATTTTTTTTCAAGGGGGGGCCAGGACTTTGTGCAGGGGGGGTCATAATTTTTTCAGGGTGGGTGGGTGAGTAAGTCACGGCCGGGAGAGTTAGTATAAGAAGCAGGCTGAAACTAAAGCTAATATTTATTAAGCGTTTTGAACAGAATCTTGTGACATATTTTCAGCTTCATTTGCATGAATAAACTTCTCGGAATATATATATATATATATATATATATATATATATATATATATATATATATATATATATATATATATATATATATATATTTGCAGAATGATTTCGGGGTTGGGGGTCACGTAACTCCCCTTGACCCATGCTGCGGGCGCCCATGCCCGAAGACCATATGCAGCATGCTGAGCCATATTGCTACACGTTGGAGCCATATTTATACATGTTAGAGCCATTCAGATACACGTTGATGGTATTTTATTACACGTTGGAAAAGTTTTGATAAAAGCATCAAAACTTTACTCATCTTTCTCGCAAAATAATATAATGGAAAATATTTTTTTTCTCGCGTTCACTCTTCATGCTATCTTGTTCACAGTTTACACACAGATGCCATTTTTTCCAGTTTAGTACTGTACATGCACATTAGTTCGTTTACCCGTCGTAATCTATCGAAGATGTTGTCGGCATGCCGGTTGAAAGAGTACTATAAGCTTATCATCTGCCAGCCAATCTTTCTGCCCGATTTCAAGATTTAAACGGGCATATTTGACGTGTCTATTGCATAATTACAGGTTATCTATTCGTTTAGTTGATCTGTCGCATGTACAATAAGTAACATGTAAGTCACCTGTCCCTGAGAAGGTGTATACTTGAGAATTTTGGTTCCAGTAAAGTCACGAAAGCTGTATATATTGCTCTCCTCATTTCTGAATTCCACAAAATAATCATTCGATCCCTTTTCGCTAATATACGCGTAAGAAGAATTAGCAAGCCCGTAACGTATTCTGCTTATCAAATGGCCCAAGACTGAATGTTAATGTCCATCTTCCCACATAAATAGAAGCTTCTTTTTTAATTAATAGCTTCAGTAACTATATAACAAGCTAATTGGCCTTGTAGATGTCACGGCAGATTCATGATCATCATCTGAGGGTCGTGACTTCGAAACCCGACATGGTCAATTCTGATTGGACAGTTAGCAAGAAGCTTAAGCCGGCTTGTTCCATTCGACCCAGTTGTAAATATGGATCAGTGGTGTTCAGCAGTCATGGGCTGGTGTATAAAGCACGGAAACTGCATATTAAGCCCTGGAAATCGTGTTAATATTACACCCCGTATTATCGAAACATTTTGAGCTCGAAACTCAAGTTCAACTTGAAATAAAAAAGTCGTTGACAGTGTGTTTTTTTATTTATTTAGAACAAACTTAAAATGAAAGGCTTTCGTAATTTTCCTAGAATGTGTACTGTCCTCTAGCCTACTGGACTTAACTGGGCAAGATTTTGTTTTCTCCAAGTATTATCTCTGGCCTGTATTCTCGTAAACGTTTCTGTGATAAACTCGACTTCAAGCTCAAAAATGGGATATTTTGATACACTATACCATGGGTCGTCGGCAACCTAATTTACATAGCGTGCCACTTTTTATCCGAATTAATTACAAAATGAACGAGCGCGTGGCCCTAGTAAGAGAGTAACGCTGTTAAAATCGATATTTTTGACTACCCTGGATTTGTCTGCATCCTCCCACCCCACCCCCTTTCGAGCATGTAACAGCAGCCGTCATTGTGTACATTAGTATATTAGCTGTTCCTAGTGTTCGTTATATCCGATCATCGACTAAAGTACATTTGTCCCGGATGAAGCATTGCTTTGTTTCTCTTCTTATTGTCTGGGGTTATATGGTCTTGTCCGTCAGTGCGTGCATCCGTACGTTCGTAATGTCGTTCAGCTCCTCCCACCCCGTTCAAGACAGAGACTTTAAACCTTGAGATACTAATTAGGGTGGTATACTAATTAGCAAAACGGTTTAAAAATTCTGATC
>JAECUM010021226.1:0-11837 GCA_016617855.1 Megalonaias nervosa
CTCTCTCTCTCTCTCTCTCTCTCTATATATATATATATATATATATAAGGAGAGAGAGAGAGAGAGAGAGAGAGAGAGAGAGAGAGAGAGAGAGATGTAAATATAGACAGACGATCAGATGACTAGAAAGAAATAAGAAACACAGTATAGATGTACCAAAATATAAAGAAGAACTCTGAAGTCAGACACAATTACTTAGGCACGTACTTGTATGAGCTGATCTACTGAACTGCTCATAGGTCTCCATCCTCCACTGAGGAACTTTCCATCCCCTTGAATCGCCGTTGAGTTTATGCGTGCCCTTTCAGGTCCAAAATAGTAGCCCCGAACTCCGGTCCATACAGAGGTCGCATTGATCTGTGTGTCTGGTGTGTCTATCATCAGGGACTCCTCACATTTCTCTGAAACAGAATATATGGACATATGGATAAAGCAAATTCAGAAATAGCAATGCTGCTATTACTACAGATATCTCAGTTTATATAAACCTTTATACGTGTAACAAATTTGATTATTTTTTAAATGCAACCAAATCTTATCAAGCTCTTAAAATTTATTACATATTCACGATATGTAGATTGATTCTAAAACATTAAATGTTTAGTTGCTATTCCCGTTCTGAAATTGCCAAGAAAATAAGTGGCCCTTGCAGTAACGCGTTTACTTTGCACCTCTGCGTTGTCGAGTTAGTTCCCCCGATCTGATATGTGCAGTAAGTCGCCCAACCAAATTCGATGGTTTATTTCAGTTTTCTCTGACTCAAAAGACGATCAAGACGATACCATCGGAATCTTCGCGAGTACATGACATAGGTTGCTAGAACTTATGCAAGCAATGCAAAATATATTAAGTTTGATTGCATTTTAGGAATTTATATCGATGGACCGAAAGATTCCGACGGACTAATTATTATGCCATAATGGATCATAAAATATACCAATATGACTGCAAAGCAATATGTATCAGGAAGAGAGATTACTTGCCTTTTGGCGATCTGACACAGCGTATCTGGTCTGACAATTATTCGTGAAAAGATGCGTCCGCAATTCGAAGAGCAATACCTTCCATTTTATTAATAATTGTCACTTGGTAGCGTGAAAAGCTTCGTCCTTTGTATCATCTCGTATATATGAAATTGTTATTAAATTATTATTATTGTTTGTAACACTTATTTTCTTTTTACCAGCATCTTTCTCGTATGCCCTACTTTCACAAATATTGCTATGCATCGAAAGGGGCAATAATACTTGAAAACGCTTTGCTTTAAATATATACATATCCATGACGGTAATTTAAATGTTGAAAAAATTGGGGGACTGACCAAAATCATCTTTTGTTGCTGTTTTCAAGCGCGATCTTAATGATGTGTGTGTGTGTGTGTGTGTGTGTGTGTGTGTGTGTGATAACGGCACGCTAACACACGGAAAGGCTATAATGTCCCGAGGTTGTGTAGCGCTGGGTATCAAGAAAAATTTTGTACTGCGATGTATAAGGGTATCTTAGTATTTACCGCAATACATACCACGATATACCGTGATCATATTAGGGACCGATAATTTAAATTTCTGGGGTAACCGTCTGCTTTTTTTAAATATTTTTCCAGCTCTCAAATACCTTCTTCTGATTTATAGCAAACTAATACCGTATTATATCTATTGTATTGTTTGAAAAAATATTTATCTTGAGATAAAAGAAATCAGAATATCTTGGCTCTCAAGAAAATCGTAGCCTTTCCGCCCCAACATGATAGTAGATGAATTTATGATGTGTTTGCCATTTGTTACACAGGTTGTCATCTACAAACTAACGTGGGATGATTTAGACTTACACTATAGATGACATCCTGTAAAAGTCAATGTCCTGAGAAAGCATGGTGATACAAATGGAAAGTAATAATACTGAAGACTACAATTTACTAGCTACACATTAGCCAGTGGAGTACTAAGGGGGGTGCGGGGGTGGGGGGTGCGCTCCGCCTCGGGTGACAGCCAGAAGGGGAGGGGTGCAACCGAGAGTTGAAATACCAGTAAAAGTTTTCAAACCAAATAAAAAATTCACCAAAGTAAAAGTTAATTCAAATTTGCTTATGACAGCACTGTACTGTTTAAAAATTTATTTGCAAACATAATATATTTTTCTGTGTGTTTACATTTTAAAATTATTTTTGGGGGTGCCAAAGGAAGGATTTGCTCCGGGTGACAGATACTTTAGCTACGCCGCTGACTATAGCTATAATATGCAGGGAAACTTTGAATGGGGTTCCAACACCTTTATTTTTACTTTCAAGCTAAGATCATTTTGTGCTACATAATTCATTTAGGTTAATAAATTTTACATGTATGAATGTACTTTCAATTGTAATAGCAAATAAAGCGACATAGAAATTAAATATTTTGGATGCATGACATAGTTTATATTGGTGGGACTCTTCAGTTTCGTATTTTGCAAAAGGGTTAGAATTTTAAAGAAAAAGAATTTCCCCATGTTTCCTCACTGGTTATACTGGCTATTTAAAAAAGACCTTGTATATCTTAGGTATTGTTCAAAGAACCTTTAATTCCCTTTATGTTGGTGTGTGATTGATGGGTGTAATATGGGTTATTGAGTATATAGCTTGGCCTTACTCCAGATGTGCACCCTTCAAAAAACTGCTAGCTCTACTTGGTCATTATCACTTTCTTTACTTCAGATGTAAATTGTAAAAAAAAGAGCCGATAACGTTTTTTTTACATTTTATGTATTTGATAATTCATCCATTGCCCTTTCAGAAGCTGGTATTGTCTAGTCTGGCAAAATTCATTTTCCCTATTTTAATAGGTGCTAAAGACAGTGTACTTTAGACTAATTCAGGCTGACTTTTTTAGCACAAAGAAGCGGTCATTTTAGTTAGCAGTGTGCTAAGATCATGTACAACATCCGTAAGTACAATATACAAAGAAATGACAGCCACATTGCATCGAAATAGCATAGAGGTATGCCAACATTCTCTCCACTGTGCATGTTTCAAATACAAACAACTTCACGTTACATACGTAACACTCTCAAAAGTACATAATAACTGGTGAGCGTACCGAATGAGAAAACAAATCAAGATTGATTTTAGCCATTTATGTCGACATTTTACAGAGTTGTGGCCCTTTTATCATGAGTTGTGTTTCCGCTGAATAACTTTTGAAGGAATTCGTGAATTGAAACGAACATTTGGTATAACAGTTTATGTTAAAAAAGAAAAAAGAAAAATAAAAAAGTAAAAAATGAAAAACGTTAGTAAGTTTTGATCTTCATTCGTTTAAGATTAAATTTTAAATGTTGCCGAAGTTATAACCTCGGCTTGATTTAGAAGTTTGTCTTTGTATCATAATGAACACTTATAACCTTTGATGAACTTAACAGACTGAAGCCAGAATTAGTGTGCATCATTGTATATGGTAAAACCTTGGCAAAGTTTGGTCTTCACATAATGTAAGAAACCCTTGACAGATTTGTCTCCCTTTTGTCTTAAAAGTGATACTTTTTCAGCAAGAACTGGGTTGTGTTGAAGAAAACGTATTGGCATGGGACATCCTTTTCCTCAAAACACATTTCTTGTTTTCTCTATCACTTTTTTAATGCCATAGTTTTCACACTTACATCTCTATCTAGATGAAAAATTGATTAATTTAAAAAACATAGTTATTAAATATATAATTATGTTTTTCTTTAATTTCGTGCAATTCTGTATGTGATTAAAATATGCAATTAATCATGTCTCTTTAATTTTAGGCAATGCCGTATTTCCTATTAAAAGCTGAGAATCTTGGGTTGAGGCACATGAGGGAATTAACTCAGTGATATTATTTTCGACCTAGACACTAGAAGAACAAATATTGGCCACTTATGTACCTAGTAATTTCAACAGAGAATCAGGAATCATGCATATGCGAGTCTAACCGGTTAGTTTAAAAACTCCGACCTTAGCATACCTGGTATGCAGGCTGGAATAAGTGACCCTCTTAGCCAAGTATCCGTGGCTCTATCGCATTGTAACTGGACAACTCGTTCTCCATTTTCAAATCTGTAACCCTCATTGCACGTGGCTGAACATGCTCTGGAATAGAAACCAAACTATCATCTTTATATTATTCTGTAAACTATTAAAACAATTTCGCTCTTCTTTCTTTCATTCCTTTACTTCGATTCTGCGAGAGACAGTGTTAAGTTCTCCGATATCTTTTCTCAGCTTGCATGAACATTCTAGTATGAATTAATAACACTGAAAATAAATTCACCATGGCGTTAGTACAAGAATCTTCAAATATTTTTGGTGCGTTGGGGTGGGGGTTATGTGGGTGTTAAAGTAGGTTTCTTATTACCCTAAACAAAGAACATGTCCGAAAAAAAATTTCAAAAGCCTGTACCGCATGATGGTACCTTGTCTTAGTCAACAGTCTGTACAGCAAGACAGTACCTTGCCTTAGTCAATAACCTGTACCGCTTGACAAAACCGTGCATCGGTCAACAGCCTATACCTCAGGAAGGACCCTTGCATAGGTCAACAGCCTTTACTAAATGACTGTACCTCGCCTTGGTCAAAAGCCTGTATAGCATGACATTACCTTTTCTCTTTATAACGTTACATTAGTAGAAAGTGAGAAAAGACTGCAAGAAAAATCTCTGTGTGTGATTTAGATTTTTAACGTATCTTTAACAATTTTTTTAGTCGCTACGATGTCTGCAGTGTGGCAGCTTATAGTGATGTCTAGCACTAGGGCATCATGCCGCAGACATGTGGCATGATGTCCCACCCAGTCACATTATCCTGACACCAGGCCGACCAGTCCTAACACTAACCTCTTAATGCTGAGCGCCAAGCGAGGCAGCTGTTAGTACCATTTTTGTAAGTCTTTGATACGGCTCGGTCGGGGATCGAACCCACGACCTCCCCCATCCGAGGCGGACGCTCTAACCACTAGGCCACCGGAGCGGTCATGACATGCATGCAGTCAGTTCGTAATGACATGTATGCAGTCAGTTCGTAATGACATGTAAGCAGTCAGTTCGTAATAACATGTATGCAGTCAGTTCGTAATGAAAAGCATGCTGTCCGTTTGTAATGACATGCATGCTCTCCGTTCGTAATGACATACATGCAGTCGCTTCCTTAAGGTCACATTTAATTGTAGAGGAACGTATTAGACTAGAACTATGTTTACAATCCATGAATACACCTCAATAATACCTGGAAACGGACCTGAATGCAGAATGTAACGCAGGATGTTATGGACGGACGGGCTGAGGGTAGTAACCTATGCCTAACTATTGTCGTGGTGGGGTATAAAACACATTCACTTTCATGAAAAAAACATGTAGAAACCTTTATGAGGAATCTTTCTCCAGATTCGTCTGGAAATTGTTAGAGGAAGTTGATTGGATATTTATGATAGATAATTGTTAAGAAAGAAGTTTGAGCTAACGTTTCAAGATTCCCTTTATCAACTCTATCAGCCAGTATAAACATCTTTTCCATGGATTATGGGTTTAGTATGCGTTAATAGGGGATAGATTTATAATATGACTTTTTCATTATATTCATTTTGTTATGAAGACACATGCTGATAGGATCTGTTCTTAACAAACGTGTGAGGTGGATTATTTGAGTACATCAGAAATGCACCAACAATACTCTGGTTCGGCTATTTTGCCTAAGGACATTGCGCTTTGTTGGATTTCCTTATTTTCTCGATATGAGTATGTACTCAGATGTATGTTTCAACAATCAATGAACAATTAATGCAAGACTGAATAGATTTATTTTTGTCCATTTCAAATACATAACAGTAAATGCAACAAAAAGCTTAACTTAAATATTGCAATTGAAAGAACCTGGTTCGACTTCATGTTAAAAACGTATTTATCTCACAGCATAGTGAGAACATTTTACGTATAGTTTGTGCAGTTTAATATTTTTGACATTCCAGCAGGTTAACATATCACTTTATGCGATACTGATTAATTCTAATAAACCCATGCAGTATTCTCTTTACTGATTGGTTACGATCGTGGGAATTTTCCTAACCCCGCCTTCTGTTACGTTTTGTTTTCACTAGTACAATCAACATTTTGGCGGCAATTTTTCAAAGGGAATGGGACAAAATATGGCCAGTATCTGAATATGACCAATATACCCGACAGATAATGCCATGTATCATGCGCTGAAAAATGGCGTAAACCCCCTCAACAACAACATCAACAAAATAAAGGTGGCGCTCTACAGTGTCGTATTTTGCAAAGGGCTATAATTATAAAGGAAAAGAATTTCCCTGAGTTTCCTCACTGCCTATTCTGGCTATTTAAAAAAAGACCTTGTATATCTTAGGTATTGTTCAAAGAACCTTTAATTCCCTTTATTTTGGTGTATGATTTGGTGTATGATTGATAGGTATAATATGAGTGATAGAGTATACAGCTTGGCCTTACTCCAGATGTGCATTTTTCAAGAAACACCACTAGCTCCACTTGGTCATTTTCACTTCCTGGACTTCAGAGGTAAATTGTAAAAAAAGAGCCGATAACTTCTTTTCACATTTATATATTTGGTAATAAATTCATTGCCCTTTCAGAAGCTGGTATTGTCTAGTCTGGCAAAATTCAGTTTCTCTATTTTAATAGCTGCTAATGATAGTGTACTTTAGACTAGTTCAGGCTGATATTTTGAGCACAAGGGAGCAGTCACTTTAGTTAGCAGTGTGCTTAGAGCATGAACAATTCCACAAGTGAAATATCCAAAGAAATGTCAGCAACGTTATATCAAAGTAGCACAGAGGTATGCCAAACATTCTCTCCACTGTGCATGTTTAAAATGCAAACAACTTCACGTTATATACGTCACCCTCTCAAAAGTACATAACAACTGGTGAGCGCCCCCAAAGCTAAGGTTACTGGTAATTTATAGCGGGCTGGGTGGGGAAAGGGTGGGTGGTATATCCACAACGTGGATCCAGCCTATATACAAGCGAGGTTTAAATGTTAATTTATAGGCATAAATAAACTCACATCTGTTCACAGAAAAATTTGGACATAAACCGGTTTCCCAACTAACAGAAATTTATCCAGCCACATAATTTTTACGCGGTACAATAGCTCAAACTAGCTAATGTTTCTTATTATGTGATGCGATTCCGACTCTCAATAAAATTTGTGTCTTTCTACTGCAATCTACTGTTACAAATCATATAATGTAAATATCCGGTAACAAATAAATTACAGTGCATCTGAAAGTTTTGTATTCAGTAATCACCACTTCACATGAATATCCAATAACTGGAATGCTTAATATTGAAACTGACACAATTTCAGGTGTCAACATTAATAATTTATACCCTAACCGTAGTCAAACTATGTGACACCACACGGAATTTCCACTGGACATTCTGTACTGAAAAATGATGTTGTCTATGGCCAATGTTCAATTTAAATTCTGAATGACAGTTGCACCTTCATTTATAATTTGTAAAAAAAATCTGCCTTTTAATGTTAATGGTTATAGAACTACGTCTGTAACTATTTGTTTTACTCGAGAGAAATGAAAGGTGCAACGGCTGAGTCAGAATGAACGAAATTATTTAATTCTTCTTTCTCTCTAGACTATTTCCATTAAAATATGAACTATGTGATAAAGAGAATCTCAAATGGGTAATGCTTTAATAAAAACTTTATGAAATTCGTTGAATAAGGTCCAGCTTTTGCGAGGCGAGGCGCGCAAAAGCTGAGCATTGTTCAACGAGTTTCAATATTAAATCATTACCTTTTTCAGATCATCTATACATTAATCAAAGAATAAAAAGTCAGAGATGTTGCTATTGTTTTGAAATTTTAGAAGGTCGATAACGATTCTGAAACAATTTGTGTACAATACTCTGAAAATGTTATAACAGCAGAGGGCTTCAAGGGAGATTACTTGAACTCATCTAATTGAGTTACCTTCCATAAATAAAGGCATAATGGTGATGATGACGATGATGATGATAATGCTACTGCTGCTGATGATGGTTAAATTATTATTTTTATTATTATTATTATTATTATTATTATTATTATTATTATTTCTGACTGAAAAATTTAAACTTAAAAGCTCAATAAAGCTAACAGCTTACAACTTGGTGTCTTCTGATATACAGTTGACCATTCCATGTTCCTGATTATACAGCGGTCTGCACGGCGTCCGAGCTAGAAGACAAGATATGAAAATTTAAATGATCAAGCGTCTTTACAAATTAAGGGATATAATCCACAATACTTATGTGAGTATCATTCTCTACTGAGTTATTCCCCTTCAAATAGACTTTAAGGTGTCGCGGTTCTGCTGATACGGACAACTTTGAACCAGTCTAAAATAAAACGTAGTATGTAAGATATGGGTTTGGCTGGCCAGGACTGTTGATAATGAAAGTTAAATTTTAGTAAATCTTGGTGGTAAATCATGTGAGAGCTTATCCTAGTTGTAACTGAAAAAAGATGCACTGTTTAACTGAAGGAATTTCAGTCCTTTAATTGGCTTGATTTTGGAATATTAATGTATTGAAATTAGCACACGATTCTTTGGTGATGAATTGAAAGCACGTGTTTCAAGCACACAAAAATCCAGAAAATGCCGCGGCTCACATGGTTTTCTTTACACAGAAGCTGTCATCCAGGATGTGTCTATACTGATACAAATAATTTTGATCATAAGCATTGAGAAAATTTAAGTTACTGAATTTTTAATTATCATGGTGTTTGCATAGGTTTACTATGGGAACTAATCATTACCTCGAGTCCTTAAGTTCACGACCCGGATGGTTTTGTTGTCCACAGTAAAATCGTACTTAAGCAGTTATCTCTGGGAAGTTTGAAAAAGTGGCATCGTGGGATACAGGGGCGCCCGCAGAATTTTTAGGGGGGGGGGGCAAACATGTATTGGTCCGCTATTAAGTTTTACGGATTTTGGCCAAAACCTGTTTAGAGGTGAAATGGGGAGGGGGGCGGGGGGGGGGGTTGCGTACTGGCGCTCATGGTGGGATAGGTGGTTGCTTACTATAGATCCTTGTTTTTTAATTATTTGAATTATTTTATGGAGATATTGCGACTGTGGCCATGCGAGAGAGGCGATTGGATAAATGAGGTCACCATTCATGTAGGTTTAGTCATATCTATTTTTAGTATTACTCAGTCTCTTCGATTTCTTATATTGCCCACCATTACATAAATCGTCGGAAGTATTTCATGTAAGTTCTGATAAAATATTTTCACGCAAATTTGATATCCATCCATCTATACATCCAGAGAGAGAGCGCGCGCGCGCGCGAGAGAGAGAGAGAGAGAGAGAGAGAGAGAGAGAGAGAGAGAGAGAGAGATACTGGTGGTCAAGTAACGAACTGATTTACTGGCCAGTTAGCACTTTAGCACCAGTAGCGAGCTGGCAAGTAATGTAACGTACTGTATGTATACATGTGTGTACAAAGTTACATTAGACATATGACGTATGAATGCATAAAAGTAGCTAAGTACCTATCAATGTAATTACATCTCACCACCTATATATTTCCCCCTGCATGTTTCCTGTTCCTTTCATTTTCTGATCTTAAGACATAATGATCTGTTACATTAGTTTGTTTTCATGCCTTTCACATTTACAGTGTGTATTTAAGAAATATCGAGACAGAACAATTCTAAGTTGGTAGAACTTGTTCCCAACTCTTTTGCTTTGTATGTCCGAGCTGGCAATAAAATATGTTTAAACCAATTTACCTGCCGACGATAAAAATAGCGGAAAATGAGAATGATTGGGTGGTAGGGGTGGGTGAGGTGGAATATGCAAACATGCAAAACAAACAGTATGCTGAATAAACGGAGGAAGGAAAGAATTAATATAGGAGGAAGAAAAATGTTTAATAAAAAGACAGCATTCACACTTACCCACACAACGAGGCAAAATGGTACCATTTGGGTAGGATCCATTGTTTAAAAAGCAGTTCCTCTGTACAACTTTTTCTCCAGAAACAAACTCGTGATCACGATTACACACTGCTGTACATACCCTAATAATAATAATAACAATAATAATAATAATAATGATAACTAAAGAGAAGAAGACGAAGAAGAAACTTTAATTACTTGAAAACAGCTGCACAAGAGGCTAGGTAAACAGAGAAAAATATAGTTGACAGTCTGATAGAAAGAAAAATAGAATAAGAAATATCTCATTATATTTCTAACCTTTCCATAATACTAGGTCACAGTTTTTTCACACATGTATATAGATAACTGTAGATGCTTAGGTCTGTGCGTCCGTCCCTCTCATCCTCCCCACACAGCTTTAATTCTCGTCTCAGTACAGTTAGTTGTTTAGACCAATTAAACTTGGCCACCGTGATAAACTATCCCTCCTTTCCATGTCGATTTCAAATCGTATTCAAACTCAAATTCCTATCCTCTATCATATATTGATAAACATTGTGTGTGCAATTTATGTGTGTAACGCGCACCCCTGTAACCTATTTTTTCCAAGGTATATTCAGCATTGTTTTAAAATACTGCCTCATAATTGTATCTTCTAGATGACCTTGTCCAAAATCAAGCTCATTGTCTTCCTGATCAGAATCATTGAAATATTTTGATTCTGTAAACTACTAATAGTTGATATTTCTCTGCGAGTGTAGGATAAATATTATGATTATTATCTTAGACTGGGTCATGGACATTATATTTATTGTGTTCTTATCTAAGACTGAGTCAAGAACATGATGTTTATAAGTTTAGTAACAGAGCTTCAAATTATAACTCAGCTTGTTCTAGAAATGCACTTTTGGCCCTCATATGGGTTATTCTTTTGTGTCTTAATTAATTTTTATACATGATATTGTTTACTGGAAAAAATAATAATTGCTGTAAGATCTTGAAGTAGAATCAGTCTTATTTTCGTGTTCAGTATTTTATTTGGGCTGGATGTTTTTAATCTAAATTAATATTATCTGGAATTACAAAGTGATCAATACTATTCTTGAACAGAGACATAAATTTGGAATTATAGTGATTTCAAAAAAGGACTTCTTGGATTGTATTATTGTGATTCATCAAAAACTGTTGGCACATCACTACACTTCAGACCATTCATAAATTAGTACCTTCGAGACCTCAGGCAACTACGGGCATGTCAACACCTTTTGATATTATTTGAAATACCATTGAACTATATTCAGAAGTTTATTCACTAGGACTTGTTTTAGAATTTTTGGACTATTTGGGATTTAAATCAAAATACCGTAAATTCCTTTCACATTTTCACTTAAGTAGTCCAGGGAAATAAATTATTTGCTGAATTTTACAAAACTTGTTGGTTTTCACTCTTTTCTATTACTTAGGTTAAGATAATAGAGCCATAACATCTACTCACTGGCAACTAATGTGTTATATCACTACTCACATTTCTCCACCAATGGTTTCACACTGTACGATGCCGTAGAGGGGGGAGACAAGGGGCTTGCAGTTCTGTTCGCCTGTGTGATAATAATAATAATAATGATAATAATAATAATAATAATAATAATAATAACCTGAAAATAAATGAATCAACTACGACAAAATACGCCGTGTTTTATTTGAATGCTAAACCTTTCGCCTTGATAAAATAATGCCGACGGAAATAAAAATATTGGTTAAGGTTTTATTTTGTTCATTTGCTATAGGCAATGCATTCATCTACAATTCATTCTACGTGAGCTTTAAAGATGAATTATCAGAATCATCGCACATCTAATTTGGAAAAACTTACTGGGTTGATGGTGACGCATGCACTCGTGCTTGTTATGTAATCAGCAAAA